>CAJDSM010000384.1:895-59007 GCA_903981925.1 Ostrea lurida
AACAAGGCACGAGCCTTGTTTACATAACACAAAATTTTGAGTGCTGTATCTTACTTGTAACTTATTCAACAACTGACATTCAAATTTTTGCTGACCATTAGAAATAACTTGGTTAAGCATTTTAAAAATGAAAATATAAAATTTAGCTCAAAATGTGTCCATGTCTCTTTAATACTTTTTATAGATATTGAGAATTTAAATTTTGAAAATGTAGAATTTAAGGACTCTTGACTCGGCCTGCTCAAGTGTTTTTCTCGCTGAACGTTTATGTCTTTTAACATTGAATATACATGTAATGCATTCAATATTGAAAGAATATAATGAATGTTGCCCATTTTAATTGCATATATTCATTTATTAGTTTGGGGTTTGTTCATCTATTCATGAAATGGTAAAACATTAATATGAGGAGTGATGGGGAATATGAATTTTTTAATTGCCCATTATAAACTTAATTTTTGGCAATAGTTAAATAATTTATGGGAGAAATGGGAATTATGTGTCTTCAATTTTTTTTTAATCTTCTCAAGTTGTTCATATGATTTGACAATGATAACTCTTCAGTGAAGTGCTCTCCAAAATAGCTGGATTCAAGTGTGATTTAAAATGAATAACTTAGTATTGAACTTTTTGATACAAGTTTCCTATATAGGACTATCAAGTATTGATGATGATATACTGAAATATCGACACCTAAGATATGGTCTAATGTGGGAACTTTTCTTAAAAATCTAAATGGGTAGAAATCCATTCTTAAGTGAACTGTGATACTCTTTCTTTTTCTTCTTTTTTTTTTGGAAAAGTTTTTTCCAAAAGTTTTGCTAGAATTACCCAGGACAACATAATTGAAAAATAAAATCTTCATATTTAACATGCATTGTGGAATCGTTAATGATATATAAGACCACAGAAGCCACACAATCACAAGGCTGACTTGAAATGACAATAGCACACGACTATCACTGGTTTTATTTATGGACTATAGTCAGAAATATTTGCTGAGCGCTTTGTGAATGAACTTTTTAAAACTAAATGGTGTTAATACATGCAAATTTATTTATAAATAGAGAGGGCGATTTGATTAGTGATGTGATTTATTGACTGAGGGATGTTGAATTCGTTATTCTTATATTTTCATTATGTAATAAAGTTTAATTACAGTCTGTATAAATATTTTTCTCATCACTTCTTTGTATGTATATAAGTCACTACATCATATCACATTTTAATGGGTGGTTTCCTGTACTAGGTTTTTGCTACAATTATATATATAAAGGTTTGTAAATGTACAACAATAGTTGTATATTCTTTCGTCAGTGTCTTAAAATATCTTTTTTGATTGATCATGTGCAATACTTATTTCATACAGTCATTTTGTTGTCATCCAATAAATAATAAATGTTTGTCACTTATATCTGTTGTCCATTGTGTTAATTTGAAAATTATTCAACTGTATTAGAGATCTGTCGCGAACCATATTCCTTCCATATCTTTAAAGAAAAACATGTCATTTTCAGTATTGACACACAGATCTTCCCTGTTTGTCAGAATCGACCCAGTTCAATGAATTTATGTCGGATNTCTTCCCTGTTTGTCAGAATCGACCCAGTTCTACCAGTTCTAAAGTGTCAGATAAAAAAAAATTCAAATGCTTTGGGATGGGAGTGAATGCCAGCAAATGTTGTCATCAGGCATAGATTTTCATAGCCTATATTTGTATTAGATACTGATACAACTGTAAATAGTAAACGATAATTTGCAAACATCCGTAATTGGCGAATCTTGAANATAGCCTATATTTGTATTAGATACTGATACATCTGTAAATAGTAATCGATAATTTGCAGACATCCGTAATTGGCGAATAGTTCTTGAGGGGCTGGGAATCTTTGTGAATAGTATATGAATATTGTTTGGATTTTTTACCCGGCATAAATTTTTTTTTATAAAGTCCAATTGCTCAAAGTACACAAACTATTAGGTCACAGTGCAACAAATCCACCGTACACACGGTTCACTGACCCAGTTCTACGCTCTGGATGATGAACAATGACCAAATACAGTATTTTCAGGATATTTCAGCAATCCATTGAAGGATACAATATATTTTTCGATTTCTTAATACATTTGAGGAAATATAATTCTTCAATTTGATAGTCAAACATTTATATCAATGAGTTTTCACTTTCCTCGAGTTTAATTATTCGAGAGTTGAATCGCAGAAGCACCGCTATTGAATTCTATTTTTATAGCGACCAAATCCACTAACGACAGTTTTCCCTGCTACACCGTTATTGGAAGGGTTCTTAATAGAGCAATTCTGGCAGCCACTTCCAAAGTCATTTCACTTTATCACAGAAAAAAGCAGACATTGGTCAATATCCTCCAATAAAATGCACATAACACAATTTGAATTATATTAACTCTTTAATATTAGAAAGACAAAAAAAGTTCTAAAATAGATCAATGACTAAAACATGATTATACATTCTACATTACATGCAGCTATAATGGGTATTGTTCATTGAAGGGATGATAATTTTCCCAGTATTCAATTTAAATTGCATAGCATTGAAAAAAAATTCCCCAAATCTATACACGATCATTTTTCATTTGAAAAATACGGAATACCTTTGAACATGATTGATTAATTAAACTAAAATAATAATCAAACACCAAAAAGAAGAAAAAAAGGTAAAAGAGGGACAAACTTGGATAAATTTTGTTGAATATGTTCGTAAAATGCAGGAAGTATGAATACATACACTATATATAGCACCAGGAATCAGTGACCAATCGTACAGTCGTAGATTATCCAATACAGAAAGTAACAATGAAAGAGACAAGTGCTGGGCAAATAAATGGTTCAAAAAAGCTACTGTGGCCAATTAACCTTAATTAAAGTTAAAATTTTATAATATTTATGTCACTGAAATATGCATGTTGCTGGTTAAAGGTGGACATACGTCATGAAAATTTATTAGTGTAAATTAATGACAAGAATTTATTTTCTACACGTCAGTTATCTCTCTCAATGTGTTTCCGTAACGAATAAACTAGTTTTTGTACAACAATATAAAACTCAAGTCTAGATACAATTTTAAAAATTGAAACAAAAGCAAAATGTACATCATTCGAAGCAAGTGAGAAAATTAGCAGAATAATCTAACAGAACCAATTTTCAATGGTGAACTTGAAATAACAATACATATATGAATTAGATTCTTCTGATAGAAACAAAATAATAGAATTTTAACAGGACATTCGGATTATTTAAAAAATAATTCAAGGCACATTTGTTATGCATAGTCACCATAATCGATGTAAAATGTCACAAAAATAGAGTTGTTCCCCTTGAACCACCTATAATTCTTGGAAGACAATTTCCATATATTACCCAATTCCAACAACAACGAAAAATGGAAAAAGCTGACAAAAACTGGTGTGTTATGAAAGACACCAACATTCTCATTAAATCTTGAAAATTTGCATACAGATGAATTCGGAATTTGTGTAGAATCGCCATTTAGTAAACATCAAAGAAAAACATAGTCCTTTTGGAGTCTATGGTAATACAATGAGCATGACATCAGTCGTGTTTTGAACAATCAGTACATTGTTTGTGCATAAACAGTGCTGTTAATATATATAAAATTAGCAAAACACCAGCATAATCGCAGCAGTAATTAAAAATCATGCGATCATACCAAACTGGAATGTATATTTATAAAAAAAAAAAATGGATATCCTGACACAAAATAAATTTGCTGTCTGCAGTATAGGAAGTCATACATAATAAAATATTAATACAAATATCAAATTATTAACAATATGTACAAAAAGTATGATAATGTGGTTTTCTCATACGTCTAGGATTTCATAAAAGCCCAGATTAGGCCGTGAAATTTGAACAACAATAACATTGCACTGTCTTACATGAATACACACTTAATATACGGAGTTTTCTTAAATTGAATTTACAAGCACTTGCACCATAGCATGACAAATAATCATGATACAGTTCACGAACACCATCTGAACACAGTGTGAGAGACTTGGTCGTGATTCGATTCATCATCATCATACTATCACTACCTCATCCAAAATTAATAAAAAATAAATAAACTTCCTGAACAAGAATATATCCCATGAAATATCTACTCACAAGTACTTAAATGACAATACACTACTTGAACGAAGTTGCTATACATTGATTATTGCATAATAAGTAAGTGATCACTGTAGTTGAATGTCGTACATATATATCTATATCTTTATATACCTATTGGAAAATGATAATTAAGGCACTCTCACAATGATCTTTCTAGTAGAAACCCCTGATAAAAAGCACTCCAAAATGAGTATCATTAATTGCACAATTGTAAAGCACCTCTTGACATATAAGGCAAGTTTGTTCTTCTTAATGAACACTGAAAAATTCTTCCTACAATCAACGAACAATGTTAATACTTGGATCCTATCAGATGCTGTCTTTCATGTTTAAGCATTAACTCTTTATTGTCAAACTCACGCTCACAATACGGACACACGTACACTTTGGTTCTGGATTTCTGGGTCTCATTGGACGGTTCCTCTTTCTCTGTGGACTCTGGTTTCTTTGCCTCTTTCCGTGTCGCCTTCACCACGGGGACTTCTGGGGCCTGCGGAAGTTTGTCTCCCTGTTTGGCCAGCATAGCGTGTACAGCTTCAGCGTCGAGCTTGGTGCTGGGGAAATGAAGCTGGACATGTTCCACCATATTGGGTTCTTCCTGGTCGCTGTAGTCGCAGTATGGACAGCTGTGTTTGCCATGCTTGTGATGTTGCTTGGAGTGTTCCCTCAGTTTCTCAGGGTTGGTGGTGCTGTAAGGGCACCTGTTACACTTCCAGTCTTGTGGCTTCTCTTCCTCACTTTCCATCTCGCTTTCATTAGGGCTGTCTCCAGCATTGAAGAATAATTGAGGTTCCACTTCCGGACTAGAAACATTCATTTCATCCGAGTTACTCCTGTCGAGTCCCTGCCTGCTGCTTATTTTGTGGAGTTTCATGTGCTGAGCCAGGAGGTTCCAGCGGTCAATACTGTAGGAACAGTGATTACACGTATAACGTGCATTGATTTTGTGAAGGTTTCTGTGATAGGCAAAGCTGTTTTTGTTGTTGCAGGAAAACGGACAAAGTTTGCAGCGATAGATCTTTTTCCCACTGAACTGGCGATTAGACATTCTTTGTAGAGCTTTGTCATCCACTGGACTGGGGCTCTTTTTCTGCTTATTCATGGACATGTCTTCAGGTGACATTATATATTTGACGTCATTTTCAAGAGCAAAGTTTCGATTCAGGAAGACGATGTCCTCGGGAGAGGGGTTGAAACCGGGCATCTTACAGTGGACTTTGCGGTGCTGATACAACAGGTTAAGTCGGTCAGCGCTCCAGTTGCAGTAGTCACAAATGTACTTCTTATTCAACCCATGCATGTGTATGTGGCACTTGAAGCTTCTCAGTGCATTGCATTTGTAAGGACATTGTGAACAGGTATAGCGTATCTTTTCTTCATTTCCCACGGCTCCCCCCGATAGATTCAACGACATCTGCTGCTGGAGAGCAGTGGGATCTATCTCTGAAAGACTGTCCTCAGAGTCCTGCGTCTCAATCTCAACATCGGAAGTTTTCTTGTCCTCAAGACCTTCAAATTCAGCTTGTTCTAAAGCAGCCATTTCCTCTTCATCAAAGTCTGCCTCTTCCATCATGGTCTCCAACTCTTCTGGGTTTTCATTATTTTCATCTGAGAAGTCTTTCATGTTGTCTTCACTATTGGTAGAGGTCGACTCTGATGCCTGGATGTTGCTCAGTGCTCTCAGGCCATCTTCATCATAGGGATCTAACGTAATGTCCTGGTAGTCCTTAGATTTAGCATCAGTGATGGCACTGTTCTCGTGGAACTTCATGTGCTGCAGTCTCAAGAAATTCCTTGTTGCACTGTAATCACAGTACTGGCACTTGAATTTGCTCTTGATGATGTGCTGTTTGTGATGCTTGCTGATGTTGTTCTTGCAGAAAGAGAAGTATGGACACCGTGCACATCTGTACCTTAGTCTACCCGTGCCATTCTTCAGGTTATGCAGAACGGTCTTCAGAGTGTGTGAGGTGAGTTTGTTTTCAGGAGACTTTTCATCTCCTTGGGAGCTACTTGGCATCAAATCAATTTTGCTAAGAAATTGGTGCTGCTGACTGTTTGGTCCCTGACAAGCTGCCTTGATTTCCTCCTCCTCGTTCTGGCTCAGGTCTGGTTCATACGGCTCCCGGTGAACAGCCAGGTGCTTCAGCAGAAGGTTCTGGGTGTCAACACTGAATTCACAGTAGTTACATTTGAATTCACGATCCAAATTGTGGAGAGTCAAATGATACTGAAACATCTCCACTGTTCTGCATTTATAAGGACACTTGGTGCAGGTTGGCAGGATCAGGTTGGAAGCCTTCTGGCTTTGGTTGCTCCAGATGACGGAATTGTTGTTCTCTTCCACAGAGTTGTTAGATTCTGGAACATACGGGATCTTGCTTGGTGACTGTTCAATGAAGATGGGGCTATGTGGATGAATGCATTCATAATGGATTTCCAGCTGCTTAAGATTGTCCATTCCAAGCTTACATTTCTCACATGCAAGTCTCTTGTTGCTGTTGTGAAGTTTAACATGGCTTATAGTGTTGCTTGGGTTGCTGTTGACGAATATACACTTAGGGCATTTGTAACTTTTTCTGCCATTGATGGTGCAGACTTGAATGGGTACTCCATACCATGTTGTTTCTTCTTTGATGATAAGAACTGGATTTTGCCCTTTGGTAGCCATTGTGTAGTAAACTCGAATCTCATTCATGGAAAAGTTGAATGCCTCATCACTGATATCTGGGGTATCGTTGAAAGAGCCTGTGAAGGAACCATCCAAGCTACTGTTCATGCTCTCCGAATTCATATCAGGTGTTGTTCTTCCCTTGGACTGCATGTCATCTGGGTAACTTTTGCCACCCGACCCAGAAGTCAGATTGATTTTTTCTTCAGGAGTTCCCCTCCAGAGGTCGCCATGTGTACCTTTCATGTGCTGATAGAGAAGGTTCAGACGGTCTATGCTGTAGTCGCAGAATCGGCAAGTGTGTCGACAGTTGCTGCCATGTCTCTCGATGTGGCGGAGGTAAGTGACTGCGTTTGGAGCAGTGAATGAACACTTTGTGCATTGGAATGATCGTCCTCTCTTGTTTGGGCTGGTAGATTTCTTAGCCTTGGCGAGCAGAGCTTGAGCAACAAGGGTAGATGACTGGGAGATTGGAATGCCAGATTTGTTGTTGTTAGCATCTTGTGAGAACTTAGCAAAGCTGCTTGTATTAAGAGTTGATGTTGAAGGAGAACTGTATACAGGATTGGGTGAAGTCTTCTCTGACAGTGAAAATGGAAGTTTAGGCTCAATGGGTCGATATCTGGACTGATTCAGTGCACTTTTCAGTATGGATTGATGGAATTGCTGTTGCTCTAGTTGCAGTTTCTGTTGCTCAAGAAGTTTTTGTTGCTCTAACTCTTGCTGTTTTTGAAGCTCTTGTTTTTGCTGCATGCGTTTTTGACGTTCGAGATAAGGGTCACTCATTCTGCTGGTTGGCAGGGCCACACTGGGTGATGATTCCCCCATCTCTTGCTGGTGCAGTTCCATTGGATGACGAGTACTGGCGTGATGATACAGCTTGGTCAGGTTAGGGAACCTCGCTGGACACCATTCACACGGGAATGGCATTGAAGAGCTATGAGTCTCTGGCTGTTCTAACATGCTGGATCCATTGACTCTCCTAAATTCACTACTAATGGAGGTCAGGCTTGAGCTAGAGAGATCCAGGGCACCACTCTCCCTGGCTTTGAAGCTGCACCCAGAACTATTGAGGTCACTTGGACTTTGCCGGGAGTCATCATCCATCATGCTATTGTATTCATCATCATCATCATCATTCAGATTTCGAAGATACTCATATTCCTCTGTGTCCATATTGTCAAAGTCATTGTTCTCTAGAATTTCTGCAAATTCGGTGCATTCATTTGGATCAAATTCGGGATGAAGCCTCATGTGCTGAACAAGGAGGCCTCTGCTGAATACATTGTAGTCGCAGTAGTAGCACTTCATGGCGTGCTCACCCCGAGGCTGGTGCATGGCCTCGTGCATGGTCAGGCCTGAACGTTTGAAGCAGGTGTATGGGCACTTGGAGCAGCGGAATTGTTGAACTGGTTTTCTACGATGTTTCTGCAATGTTCTGTTGGACACCTGTTCACTGGGTAAGTCCAACACAGAATTGTTAGTATCTGTAGACATCAGTTTGCCAGTATGGGTCTTCTTATGCTGTAGCAAGGAAATCAAGTCTGTGCCTTGAAAGTCACATTGTTTGCAGTTGTATTTTCCAGAAGAAGCATCTTCTTTCTTAATATCTCCATGGATTTTCATATGAATTTCGAATGAGTATTTCTTGAAGGTGGAATATGTACATTTAATGCATTTGTACAAGATCCGGTCCTCGGAGTCTTGATCGTCAGGGTAGATATCTCTTTGTGGAATCTGGTACTGGAATTTATCTGAATGAGTCGGCTGAGGGGAAGATTTCGACTGCATTGATTGGTCATAATGCCCATAGGTTCGGATGTGTTTCTTTAAGTCACACTTCCAACGAGAGCTGTATCCACAGATTGCACAGCTGAAGGGTTTATTTTCTGAGTGAAGTACAGCATGACGTCTCAACTCTGCAGGACTCTGAGCAACAAATGGGCATTCAAAGCAGTGGTACACGCCTTGATTGATGATGCTCTTAAAAACTGGTTGCTGCTGGCTGTTGGAGAGACTCACCATCTTTTCATACTCATCAAAACTAGATTTGTTCATATCTGCCATGGACATTATTGCACTGTTGTTGCTAGTAAGAGCTTCTGCCACAGAAGACATTGCATAGCGACTTTCCAAATTCTTCTGCATGAACTCGGAGCCAGTTCGCTGGAAGGATCCTTGTGGCATGACGGTTACATTGGGTGGAGCTGAGTGTTTCTTCAGTTTATTGGTGTCAATGACGTCCCTGATGGTGCCCCCTCCGCAGCGTTTCAGGTGCTTCACCACGTCCCATTTCCATTTACTCTTGTAGCTACATCTTGGACAGTGGTAAGGTTTCTCGTCAGAGTGGTTCTTCATGTGCTGAGTTATCTCAGATGGCCATCTAGCTCTGTACTCACATATCTGACATTTGTATGGTAGCAGTATATCTGAGTTCTTGTCCTTGTCATTTGTTCGGGGCTTGGGAGGCACATTGATTTGTTTTCCATTATCCATTCTCTTTTTGACGGCATTTATAACAGCCATCTGAGTTTGGGGATTGATAGAACAGGTTCCAAACATCTCGTTAGGATCATTGCCTTTCTCGTCCTCTGGAGGAATGAGGTTTTCCATGTCTCGTAGAGCAGAGTTACCAGAAATTCGCAGGCTGCTCTGGGAGTCCTCGCTAGCCGATTCATTGGCTCTGGAATCGTCGAAGCTCAGGGCACCTGCTGTGATGTAATCTGCCTGAGACTGGTCCATCAGATTGGGCATGTCAGTGTCAGACAGACGTCTCTTTTTCTTTGCTGGCTCATCAAAAGACATGCTATCTAGACCTCTTTTTTGGAATGTGTCTGTGTCTATAAGAGCAGCTGCGGTGCTGGTCATTGGATACATCATTGATGGTCGGTCACCTGGGAAACCAGTAACAGGGGAGAGCACTGGGGGTGATTTCTGGTCAGTTTTGGTATTCAGAGGAGCTGGTGAACTTCCCAGTTCTCTCCGCTTGTAGGGATTGGTAAGAGAGTTGTGGCTCTTCTCGAAGTGCTTGACTAGATCCCATTTCCACTTGTACGTGGATCCACACACCATGCAGACGAAGGGTCGCTCCTCAGAGTGGGAGACGGCGTGCTTCTGGAGTTCAGCCGGCCACTTTGCAACAAACTGACACATGCTGCACTTCAGATACTTAGGTTCAGTAGGACCGGAAGTGGAGGCCTCCGATACAGCAATGGAACCAATGGCGTTCAGAGGCATTTTCAGGAGATGATATGTTTGCTGTAAACCATGCGGAATCTTCTGGATTGCTTCTTTGTGTTCGTGAATTTTCTCGGAATGATTTTCTCCAAAGTGTTTGTTCAAATCCTCTACATTATTGAAATGCTCTTGACATTCTGCACACTTGAAAGCTCGTTTGTTCAAATGCAAAGTCATATGTGAACTATAGTCTACGAGTGTTTTAGCTACAAATGAACATCTATTGCACTGAAGTATAGGACTATCTTCTTTCTTGTTTCCACTGAGATCAAGACTTGAAGTTTGTTCAGACCAAGCGTGTTCACTTTTCATAGAAGGAGAATGTTGAGATCCCTTAAAGTAGGAATTAAAGTCACTTTCCTTTTTGACAGAGAAGTCAATAGGCTGTTCACGACTAGATACGATGAGGGACCTTGGATACAGGGCCTCAGATTTGCTGGGAGAATGGTTCCCTCCTGCTACTGGCATGGTATCGGTGATAAATGGTCCGATGAAGCGCGGCATGACAACGGAAGACATGCTGCTGTTTTCCAGGAGCTCAGTTCCAGGTTGGTATCGTTCCACCATACTGACTGGAGTCTCGGACCTCGAACGTTCACCCCTTTGATTTTGAGATGATGGTGACAAGCGCTCTCCTCCTTTGGATGAAGGGAATCTGTATGTATATTGCACATGAGTAAGGCTGTTGAGTTTGGCAAGCCCTGGGGGTGGAACACTAGAATCCGGAATGTCACCAAAGTGCTTTTCTTTCCAATGTTTGTTCAGCGATTTTCTCCACTTATAGACATTGCCACACTTGGAACAGGCATATTTGATTCCTGTGTCATCCTGAACTTCAAAATATTTTCCTGGATCGACTTCCTGTCTAGTTTTGCGTTTTTTCTTCTCCACGATAGGTGTTCCATCAGGTGTAGGTACCAGCTCCTGGGATTCATTCTGAGGTGGAGCCTCATCATCCTCTTCATCATCATCATCATCGTCATCATCATCAACAACATTTCGGATAAAGTTCGGACCATTTTCATCCATCCTCATTGATTCATTAAAGCTTCCACTTCTTTCCTTGCTTTCACTAAAGCTGCCATCAAAGTCATATGAACCAAGTAAACTGCTGTTGTCTTTTCCGGTGAAGTGAAGTTTTCTGTGACGAGGTAACTTCTGTTTGTATTTAGTGGCATATTCACATATGTCGCACTCGTAGATAATAATGTCTGGTTGATGCTCATCTTTCTGATGATGTAGGAAAGTTTTGGCACTGGTGGAGCTGAATTCACACTGGTTGCAGACGTACGTGCGGTTCTGGATATTGCCGCTGCGCGTCGGTGTTTTACTAGACGTGTGATCGTCCTCGGCGATTATCAGCTTCCCTTCTTCATCTTGTTCTTCATGTTCACTGCCAAAGTTACTGATGCGTTCCACTTCTGACGACTCCATCTCCTCAGTCTCTTTCACCAACTTCTCACTTTCATCCACTGGATTTCTTTTATTATCGTCAACTGACTGATTTTCTTTGTTCATAGAATCCGAATTCTCGTTTTCTAACGTATAATCACTCTCTACAGTGGTTTGGAATGTACTTGAATTTTGGATTTTATTAGTGACAGAGTCCTGCTTTTCGTCAGTGTCATGAGATCCACTTGATCGGGTGACTATTTTTTTCACGAGTGAGGCTTGACTATTTGAGTTGCTGCCGTTAGAACTTTTCCGTCGCTTGCTTATTGAGTTAAGTATGTCAGGATCCTTTTCCTGGGAATGTGCGTATTTTTGGTGATTTAGAAAGTCCTTGGGATCAGTGCAGGTGAACTTGCACTGTTTACAAATCCGGTTTCTCCCGCAAGTTTTCAGTTTTCTGTCATCGTTGGTGACCTTTTCACTAGATTTGCATCCCTTGTCCAACATGGTTCACAAGGACTGTACTGCGTTGTGTAATCCTGAAAATAGACAAGAGAATTTGAAGGACCTAGTACACTTGTATCTTTTGAATCATTCAAATCATTATTGTAGTTTCAAGTATTCATCAACCAAAGTAGAATTGCAGCTTAATCTACTTATAACATGTAATTGCAGGTTATGATTTTCCAAATCCCTCTCCAAAAAAGTTAATATGTGTATCGTGATACAACTTCTTTAATGATATTCAAAACTCATTTCACTCTATATTTTTGTCATTATGAATACCAATTTTCATCTCCATTTAAACACATTCACTTGATGAATGGTAAACCCTAAATTCCTTAACATTTCAAAAACACATTTCTGGTTTAGTGTCATCTTAAGAAAATGTCCTGAAGCTGTTTGGATAGGAAAAACAAAATCTCTATCTCTTTTTTGGCCCCAAATCCTGATTCTGGGCATTTGCAGGTAATATATGTTTATTAACAGGCAAGTAAATTCTGAGACGGATTAAGATTTTGTGGTTGTCGACAAAGGGTCCACGCGATTTCCTCTAGTAATCTGTTCATTTCTTTTTTGTAGCCAGTTCGACTTCCCCTACCTACATCCTGTCACTAGAACGACATTGTTCTTTGTTTCCAGATTGAAATGTGTCGACTTTCAAATGCACATAAACACATATAAAAAAGATAAAAGAATGAAGCCATAAATGTTGTTTTTCTTCTCATTTGAAGTAAAAAGAACATTGTTTTGTTCAAATCCTCCATTAATCAATGATTACTACGACAACATTAGGTATGCAGGTGTGGTATATATATATCCACTTGTTTTTCTATTAGTTGTTTGAACTTTACTTACTTATGTAAATAGCTTCCTCCCTTGCTTTTACATTGCCAATGATGGAAAACGTAATAATTTCCTAAAGTTTTTATAAATCATTCCAAATTGAACAGCTGACATTAAAAATCTTTTTATCACTGACCAATAATCATAAACCCATTACAACAGCATTGGGGTCCATAATAATGAAACATAGGTAGAAAATGTGAAAAAGGAAGTTGAAGTTGGAATATACCTGTCTGAGAAATCTGATCCCGAATGTAACTTTGTATCATACCGAGGGAGAAAAACCAAAGGTATCCCCTTTCTAAATCACAGAAAAGAGTCGCTTCTGGGCTTGTGGTACTTTTATTGCAATGAAGAAAATAACTTTGAAGGAAAGACAGATAACAGAAATTTGTTATAGTGAATCTTTGAAGTAGTTTAAAGACTAAAATGCCTCCCAGCAATATGTCGAAGATACCATATACCTAGATTTCCTGGTACATTATGTATATCTCCATTCAAACGATGAGGTACATTTTTTTTTTTACCTTTGTTCTTTACTCATCAGGGAAGAGAAAATAATCGTCACTTGAAATATTCTTTTTTCATTAGTTCACGAAAAAAAGGAAAATCCCCTCCCTAACAGTAAAATAATTGAAAACAAAATAAACAAACAACCTACCATTACTGCCAGAAGACTATTACTCCAAAAACACAAGAAACAAACAGTCCATCATTTGCACATGAGCGCATTCAATACCGTCTATGTCGTAAAGGATGTTAAATTTGCAAAGTCTGTTTTCAAGGTGGGCTAAGGACCTTCCAAATCAGTGACCCAACCAAAATCCAGATCCTGCAGGCCTATAATGGCTGTGTGTACAACACTTAAGAGGGGACGGATTATGTGTGATGCTGAATCAACAACCTGTTGTCTGTGACATTGCCGCGAGAGAGAGAAGGAGAAGAGTGACTGTTCCAAGTATCGCGCACAGCTAACCACAGTTTTTATCTCCCACTAATACTTTCATAGTACATCATACAAAGTACATGTTTGCACTGGTGCCTGAATTTTATCTACTCGAGATTTGAATTTCATCCCACAAACACCGACTCTAATCAGTCTACTATATTGAGTTTGACGTATCTCATATTTTATCAATAATTTCCACCTTAGCAGGTACACAGAGATATAGAAAAAAAATAGTCATTATTATCACCACAAACCCAATATGCCCAAAGATTTCCCCATAGCCAATTCAGACACACTGGCTACTAGTAACTAAGCTGAGAAAAAAAAATTCCCAAGATTTTATGCTATAACAGTTTGAATTCAAGCATTGAAACAAATTTACGAAGGTCAACAGAATCAAGGATGTTCAAACCGGCTAAGAAGGATGTAAGGGTTTTAAGAGAATCTCCTATAAAACCACTTGGATTCCTCCTCTTTTTCCAAAAATCAACCTTGTCACGAATTATTTCACCCACGAAGCAGATTCAATTTCAAAATCTCAAAAATTCTTGAATTTGAGAAAAAATTTATTCTCTCTTATTAATCTTGGTCTACAGATTTAAATGTTTACCCAAACTCACCATGATGGTCTTGACGTAGAAATTTCAAGAGGATAATCTTGCCTGTGAGTGACATATCCTTATTTTATCCAATGTTATGCAAAGTTCCTTACCCACTGACAAACTATATTCTAGAACAGGAAGGCTTACCAGTCTGGCATATACAAGGACTGTAGTATGAAAGCCTTAAATCTTATGAAAGCACATTCTCAGTACTTGTACTAAGTATGGAAGAATTTACATTCTTCTTTAACTGGATGCAAAGGTTTCCTGTTACGAGCATCGACTCTCGTTGGATATAGAAACTGCACCCATGGAAACACAAGTGTTTCCTTCTTGTTGACGCAAAAAATTCATCGGACGAGCATATCAGACTTTACAAAAATTTCATGTAAATTTTGAGAACTATTTTTTTCAAGAGATAAACACATTGTGACTGTTAAGAAGGTACTTAGACAGTGGAATGTCTCCTGGCAGTTTCGTACTATGTAGAAAACCAGAATGTCTCAAAATTACATAATATCTCCATAGAAAAAAAAAAGATATTGAGTAAAACCAGATCATTGAAGTATCAAATTCCAAATTTCAATACAATAACATCTTATGACAAGAAAGTTTGATAAGTTGCTAAATATAGAGAGAATGGAGAGAGTAAGTGGAGTGACTGTACAATAGCTGTACCATACAGGGATTATGCAGTGTCAATAACATCTGAAAAGCGCAAGAGGGGGGAATCCATTATATAACTGAGATCCTGGATAATCATCGGGAGTAATTTTGTCACAACGTACGACTCCAATATTTGATCATGTGACGCAATTACACAAGATCACTTCTATTTCTTACAAAAGCGTTACGGACAACCAGGATCTACCGCAAGTCTGTCACATTTTGTTTACAAATCTTTAGAAATAAATTCCCTAATTACAAATGCAAAGAATTTTTCTCCAACTTTCTCTTCTTCAATGAAAATAAGATAATGTGTCTTTTTATTTATCAATTACTACCTGCCTCTAGAAACAGTTTTTAGGATATTCTTCCGGGCTTGAAATGTCATATGTCAAATTATCATTTTATACCTACAAAATTTCTTTACATTGAGGATTCTGTGCCACACCACATTTTAAAGGTGTGTATATAGTTTCAGGTGACGCTCTTTAGTGAAGCAGTCGTGCATTCACGCTGAACTGAAACTTCTTTGAAAACTTAGACATGGAATTCTCAAAGAATTGTTATTTCATTGGGATGCCAAATGTTTATTTTACGAAAAACTCTCCGCTTCACTTTGGAGACCCACTCAGGTGAAAATGACACCTGTAAGACATCATATCTCTCAACTACAAATTTTACCAAACTGTAATCGAAATCTTAATTGAAATCAAAATGAGAGACTGGGAAATCTTTCCCCACAGGTTAAAAATCAAAATCAAAAGCATGATGGTTGAAAAAAAAAATATAATAATGTACAAACCATTTTAACCAATAGCTGTGAAAAAGTGTCCAACATTTGTAATAAGAGATCCTATGAACAGGGCCCACTTTTTGGTACACAATCTTAAATTCTTGGAAGGCCTGGAGAAGCTGAAACAATCCCTGTTCTTACTCTGTCAGTTTACACACACAAACTGACTGTCATTCGACTCAGGTGAGGCCGTAGAAATTGATTAGCTTAGTTCCTGTGTCATCACTAACAGCCAAAGCATTCACCCTCAAAACTAATGCCAAATTACATGATGTGCCTTGGAGCTAATTCTTAGAAGACTCAGGTGAAAGTTTTCTGTGACCATCAAAGACTAATTGGTGCCTAATCTATTGGATTGATTGTACTGCCCCAGGGCATGGTTTCTGAGTGGATCAGCTAATGTTCTGATGCCGAAAAATTGTTTGTAACATTCTCATGGTTAGAAATACCTGAACTCTGGAGGCAAAATAGTCTAAAATTGTTTATACTCTTGATTAATAACCAAATGTACACCCAACAATGGGTTGGTGTTTTTTTTAAAAAGCCACTAAAAAAAGGGAAATTACTCCTGAAAACTTATCACTACACCTGTCATGAAAAAAAAAAAAAGAGACGCCCATAAAATGCTGACCTTTTTTTCAGTATGATGAGGACTTGATACCAGTTTCACCTGGGTATTTAATTCTCCCTGAATTATAAGGTCTTTAATACAAAGTTATGAAGCAATCGGAGAAATTGCTTTAATCGACTAAAAGAAGCAACATCAAAAATTCCTTTGACATCTTTGAAGTTGGCATACAAATGCCACCCCTTGAACTTTGAAAGGTGTAAAACGGCCCACCTCTGCATCATAGGAATTAATCATTTGCTCCAGAAAAGACAGTTGGTCACATGACAATTGAGAAAGCACACGATTCCACATCTGACACCAGAATTCTTCCCCAAGGGCCGACTTTTATCATGTTGGTCTAAAGCCTCCTATGCTTTTGGCAGTTGACATTTTTTACCTATGTTTGATGTGTATGTAGAGATGCAGTATTTTGCGTGCCAGCTACCGTGATGACAAGGCAAGTCCATCACCCCCATCAAGATTCCACCAAGCACCATTTATAATCCCCCACAAGCATTGTCAACTTTTGACATCATTTAGGAATTACAATAACGACCCAGAGTTTACAATTAAAATGATACATGTTACTTACTGTCTTTGAAAGTTTCATTATTTTTCGGATTCACAATGCCTTCAGAATTGTATGCAGTAATGTTGACCTTGTTACCATAAAACCTGCATTTACATTATTACCCTCGTTAGTAAGACATGCATACAAAGTAAACTTCCTTATTTAGATAAAATGACAGTGAAAAGATATGGAAATAAGTGGTTTACAACACTACCTATGTATTAAACCATATTTTTAAAGTCAAGTTTTGATGTGCACAATATTTTGATATTCACAAAAGTGCATAATATTTTGCATATTCACAAAATTTCCCTATGTAGACAAGTGTAAAAAGGTCAAAACTCACTCTATGTTTTTGAAATTCCAATACACCGATTCTGTCTAATTTATCCAAGATTGAAACAATAATTTCAAAAGAGACAGATTAGATCATTAAGTCACCTTTTACATTCTGCCACATGAAGTATTGACTTAAGAATCGCTGTGTAAATGATCGTTCTGTGAATTTTGTTCCACTCATTCCGAAACCTCGCCGAAATAATTTCCTCATATTGAGACTTAATTCCTTGTTTTGCATTGCATGCATTCAGACCTCTATCGAGACACAGGAAATAAGTAACTTTTTAGACTTCGGTTATCTTTTAGTTTGTAGAGCTTTACAATTACAGTCATGTTAATATGTGTCATATTTGATTTCATTGTGGTGTACCACAATTGCTAGAACTTACAGGATTGTCGATGCAATATGGAATTCCAAATTCACACCTTGTTTTCAAGAATTTTGTAATATTTTGAAATTCTTTGAAAAAAAACAACTTTCACATCAATTATCTACAACGCAACACCTTTTGATTAATTAATCTAACGATTTAAATCCCTATCAGCTGCTCGATAGCAATAACATCACAACATGCAGTGTCTCATTGCCCAAATATGACCTGCGTGTGATATGTCATTCCGATATAGCAGACTTCTCTTCTCAAATTCATCATTTTATATTTGTCCGATCAGATCCGATTTCACATTCATCATATACCTGCCTGATGGATGATTGACACAGGTTCTTAACCCAGCACAGTGTTTGCTCTTCATTAGGAGGGATTTTTCAATGAAGTCAACTTGGAAATGATGTGTAACTAGATCAGCTCTCATCACTTGCGAAACAAAATTTCTAAATCTCTTCAACGATCTGACAAGAACAGTCACACACAAATGCTACTTGAACTGTCTGTATTTTGTCATTTAATCTTCCTGTTTTTTTCAATTCATAGTCGGACATCCTTAGACAACAAGGATTCTAGAAAATCTTCCGACCTTATACATGATGTCTTTTATATTCAATTCAAAAATCCTTCTCAAATTGGAAAACAATTTCTTAACAATTGGCAAAATTTCAATGGTGCAATATTTCCTTTTTCCTTCATTGTACAATTATCATTTTTTGAAGACTACGCCACAAAACCTATACTTCAGGAAGACATTCTACTATCAATCTTTTTGAAAATGTGCATCTAATTTTGGAAGCTTATTTACTTTAACTTAGAAAATTTCCCATAGTTGTATATGTTTTGTCAGTCAGTCTACAATGATTAGTGCAAAAAAAAAGATATTTTTTTTGGTTGCTTAAGAATACCAGTATGCAAGTTACTTAGGTCCAAATTATGATTTCTGAACATGCACTTACTGATTTAATCATATACTGTGACATCCTTCCTTGGGAAATATCTTGACAACTGCAATATTTAAAATCTCTATATTTCAGTGATACGAAACCTACAGGGAGAGTTTAAATCATACATCTTAAAACACCCCAGAATCATATTTAGCAGTATCATGGATATTAACCTCCCTAACTTTGACAACTCTTTCACCATGCAGTGTTCTGTTAAAATGATTATACAAATATCATTAAATGATGGTTTTGCTCTTTGGATCAATTTTCAACAGTCTTCTTGCTTGATCAATGCACACAACATTTTGTGTTTTCCATTTAAAGTTGTGAAACTTTATCATTTTGATCAAACACTTTTGATGAGTTCCCCATAATCTCCCTTTCTGATCTAAAGGAACATTATCAAAAACACTGACTTAGACAGTTCTTATGACAATCTAATTTATCACCTCATCATCTTCAATAAATGGAAAAAGTAAATCCATATTTTGCAACGGGCATTAAACTGCGGGACTCCAGAAAGTTTGAGTGACTTTGTACCAGCAATATCAGTATTAAATCTTTATACACCTGAGAGCAAATTATCTAATGCCCATTTATTGCTAAAAAGCAAATTCTCAGGCATTTTAAGTGCTCTGTAATTGATTTTTGTTAAGGAAAGTAATTCATTTGATTCTAAAACAAAGCCATATTATATACATGGTATTTAATAAATGATATTAGCCCTCAGAAAACATCATAGCACGGCATCTTAAAAACCTTTTTAACCACCAAAATTTCCCCGGTACTAAAAGGAAAGAATTAAACACACCTTACTTTCTGGCAAATCCCGGTCTAGACACTCCTAAAACTTCAATATCAAAATTGAATTCCAATCATCCTGCTTATCAAGTTTTTCAAGTATCAGGTAGAAAAAAATGGCCACCTACAGGAAATTTGGTGCAAAGAGCAGACGGCAAGACAAACACGAAATAGCGGGTTACACCTGCACGATAGCACCAAGACGGGTCCAAACTATGGTCAATTATCAGGAATTTATCTTGGAGACCTAGACATGTTTGGAGATACATATCCCCACCACCACCAAAAATAGAAATCACCACCACCACCACCAAAAATTTTCCCACCACCATCACCACCAAAAATAGAAATCACCACCACTAAAAGTTTTCCCACCACCACCACCAAATTTAAAAATGAAGTCTTGTCAGGAGGGCCTGATTTGCAGAACTACAGTAAACGTTAAGAGGACTGGTTAAAAAGATACATGCATGTACAAAAGTGCAGTCAAAGTAGTATGGTATGATAAAAGGGATGTATATATGTGTATATATAAAACATGTGTTCTGAATTTGTCATAAAGTTACAGAAAATTTAGCAGAACAGTATGGGAACTGTTTCATTTACTTCATTACTTCAGCTAGTGTCCACAATCTGTTACTTTTTATTTGCTAAATTATTGTACATTGAACTCCCCTCTAAGAGTTGACTTTCCTTTAAGGAATTTTTCTTTAAGTTTACAGCAATTACTTCTAATGGAAATAAGTTTAAAGACACAAGCAGAGTGAAATGTAAAATCTTATTTTATGGCATTATGAATCATTTTGCCTGAATATCAAAGACACACGATCTCTTTATGTTTGTTGGGGGGTAAATCATTCAAGCGGACATCGTTTTCTCCAAACTCTTCCATTTTGATGTTCTTCATGACTCCAGGCATATACGTGTCAGAGTCCAAAAACACACATTTATTAAATTCTGGCTACAGATCACTTCACTTCAGTCTTGCTGAAAAGGGCAAAGAGTCTGAGCCAACATTTTAACATTCAAAATTCTAAACAGCTTTGGAACCAGAATTTTTTATGTTTCAATAAAACATGATCCACTTCGAGATCACACCATTTGGTCTCTAGGACTTCAAATTTATAGGGGCAACTTTTTTATTTTTCAAATTTTTGTAAGAGAAACACTTTTTCAAAAGACAAATTGACAAGATATATCTAAGTTAATACTCCTTAACAGAGTATTTTGCTTTTGAGAATTATTTTTTTTCTCCCCATTGTTAAGTCCTGATAAAGGTTGTCTTTAGCATGATTTCATTTTATGTATAAATTGTCAGACTATGATTCAATTTTAGCCTGGTATATCATGTGACCAAATCCAATAACCCACGATGTGCCAGCCCTAATTTACATTCCACAGAGTATCTGCAAAAGTGGTAACATGTTTTACAGATATTATTCACAAATTGGCTTTTTCCATGGGACACGTATCACCAAGTCAATACTGGATGGCACCAGCTTGGAACTATAGATTTTTCGAAAATTTATGAATTTATTCAACTATTATGAATCACTCTGAATGGCACAAACTTACTAAGCTTTTTGTTGGGAAAAAAAAATCTTCATGAATTGTTAAACTTTTATCAATACTGTTTTTATTTCTTTGCATGCAAGTCAGGAAAATCTTCTAATAATAAAGTGCAATTGTAATTAACCACTTCCAAAATCTGTCTAATTAAGAAGTTTATGAGCATCATAGGAACATTAGTGAACAAAGTGTCAGAAGAGAGGATATGTTGAAATTAAGAGGAACAAAGCAATTATGATTCAATATGATAAAATGAAATGAAGAAAACCCTTTTTATTATCTATAATATGTTCCAATAAATAAACAGTAATTGTAATTGATAACTAAGTCCATTAAAAACAATTTTTCTTACATGTCATATAGATTCATGATAAATTTCAGTTCTTTAAAAGCAGAGATACGTACATAAAACATCCCTTGTTAAAACACCATTTTAAGATGTATGTGACAGGCAGAGATGTCACGAGACGAACGGTGCCTTGATGCTTAAAAAGCAAAATGTACTGAAATTTTATGGGAGAGATTTGCTGTTGCCATTCAATTCCCATGAAATCTCACTGGTCATACACCTTTCGTACTAAAGTGCAAAAAAGCCTTCAACAATTGCGATTCTTGTTAAATATTTCACTTCTCTTATGATTTGGTCATTCACTTTGCCATGAAAAACAACTATGTGACCAACGAATGCGGTACCTGATTAGGTATACCAATTTATAGGACAAATCAAAAAAATAAAGAAAGAAAAACCCCACACATGACATCAGCAGACTACATACTGATTTTTTCGTCCCCATGAGTCATTTTCTTTCTCACATCCTGTGTTTGGGAATCTGCACCTTTATTTAAAGACTCACCCAAATTCTCACATCTTTTACAATTCAAAACCTTTAAATACCTGCACTAGTTTGGTTACCTTGCAAATTTTCACCTGTGGTCTCTTTCTTGTTTTCTACTGCAATCCAAAAAAAACCGGACTCTCAAATTTAAACTTCCAAATTCTTCGACTAGCTGAGACAGTTGTTGTAATCATTAACAAAATACTTTGCTTCCTTAGTTTTCTTATCAATGTTTTAAAAAGAAAAAAACTTTATCTTGGGACAGATTAATGATGTATTGATCTTCTCTCCTGCTTATCATAAAGCCATGACAGAATAAGAATCTGGAGACAAGTTCCCCTTAACTATGGAGTATTTCAAAGATACCACACAGTCCCCCATGTTATATAGAGGGGTACATAAAACACTTGCCTAGCGAAGCCATAAAGATTTGTGATTCCTTGAACACCCACTCTGGGGGAACTGATAAGAATACGAATAACTAGGTACCCAATCAACTCAATTCTGCAAGTTCAGGGTTTGGTACCCCTAACTTCCCCTTTTGGCAAAGTTGCACTTTCTTTGGGTTGATGTCAAAATATTGATAAACAATTACCAATGATCCTAGCTACCATTAGAACCTTTTCCAGCATTTCTTCTTTTTTTGGGAGAAGAGGTTCATTGACTTCATTCACTGCTGTTACATTTTTTTTGTCAATGGAGGATATCTAATTAATTTTTGCATAATAATTAATATTTCGCAAAATGGTTATCTTTCACTGCTGTTACAAATTTTTACTCATTGGAGGATATCAAGTTTTTTTGGCATATTGGTTATCTTGTGTGCATTGTAGTGCTACTTGATTAAATAAATGAAACAAATTTAAAGTTGTATTTTTAAGTTTCACTAATAGAGTGGTTTAACATGCTTTCAATATTAATCCCAACATCCACTTCTCTACCCATTTTTGGTTCTTCATAATTATAAGTAGTGCGTCAAAATTTCTTTGAAAATAAATGGCACAATAGAAATAAATTTTATGGATTTTAATTTGTAAATTTATTTACCATACATAAACCTTTGTCAGTGTGATTTATAAGCTCTTGTGATTCAATGCTTTGATTTTATGTCTGTGTACAAGGTCCATTTGCAAAGTTCCCAGAGACTCGAGATATTAGGATTTTTATGACTTCCATTCTCTTTAAATGGCAAACTGAATTTTAACACCATCTAGAGTTGGAATCTAGACGCCAATCAAAATGTTAATACCTGGCATACATGCACATAGAAATAGTTCCAAACCAAAAATTATCTAATTTTTTTTTTTTTTTTTGTTGAAAAAGTGTGTTTTTAAGTAATTTTTTTTTTTATTGAAAAGTTGTCGTTTAAAATTTCCTGAAAAATTTTTTTGGAGTAAAAAATTATGGGCATTTACAAATTTGGCTGCAAATTTAAAAATTCAACATCTTTAAAAGAAAACTAAGAAAACTACTTAGACAAATAGAAGCTGTTGTCGAATTGTCACATGGTAATAGGATCCCCCTGTTACGGCCAGAGGTACCTGGGAACACTACGGCAGCCATTGTCCCCGAACCATTGTGTGAACCGTTTCAGATTTGGCATCTAACAGGGGAAATTGGTATGGTCTGAACAAAACACAGTCTTTGTGGAACAACAAATGCTTCAATTTGTCATTTAGTCATGTGAAAAAAAGAATCTCTCTTTAGACTGAAAAAAAAAAGTTACCATGAGAATTTTACCCTCTTCCAAAGACACTTGTCTAAATGCTAGACCCCAAAGAGAAAATGAATTTATGATTAAAATTATTACCATTCAAAGATTTCTCCATTTGATGTGATTGAACATTGTAAGAAATTTATAGCTGTATAATTTTATAACTTAATATTCTTGGCATTTTAAACCCAATAGGAGAAGGCACTCTGAAGATTTATAGGGTCATAGAGTCTTCCATCTCTTTCAAATCTTCCAGAAATAGATTCTTAAGAGATTTAGTTCCAGGTTGCTTGTATAACATAGAACATTTCACAAATGCAATACATTTTTAGAGTAGAATTAATTTCAATATCATTATCTTATTTCAGGAAGAATCAGTTTTTCTCTATCAATTCTGTTCTTAGGACTTCATCCTCTAAATGACTTTCAAAGAACGAATTCTTGAACGTAACTATGAAACCGTCCCATAACTGGCATTAATTTCCTCCACCCATTGAGAAACATTTTTCATTTTGGAGATGTTTCATATGTGTTTATCCATATACATATTATCTCTACTTCAAATATGTACCAGTTGGCACCAGATATACAAATTATAATTCCTTTACTGAAATTTGGGCTTTCTCATGAAAACGTTGCCTGTTTCTTATCATGACAAAAATATATATCTCTGTGTGCAATGTTTCCATCCCAACAAAAACTCTAGTATATTATATGTCATTTCTTCCTTTATATAATACACCTGACTTCTCTAAACATTCTTGACTTAAAACACCTTTGTTTTCTCTCATGGTTGAATTAAACAAGACATTCTTTTGGAATCCTTTACCATATCAGATTCCATCAAACTTGCAAAGTTTCACATATTTTTTCAAAAGGTACCTATTTTGGTGACCTAAGCTTCGGGGTTTGTTTCCAGGGGAGATACACATCTCAGTGTTACAGAGTCATTTTACTGGCTGAATTCAATGTAAGGAGAATCGCGTACGAAAATTTATGTGCGATTCTGGTACTGTATTATCTGATAACCTTAAAAATTCCAAATTTGCATTGCCTTAAGAATAAGACAAATGTTATCTTATTGAAAGTTTTAAAAACATGGTCCCTTTTTTTTTCTCTCCATTTCTTTAAGTAATGTTGTCAACTTTGGTAACTAATAGTTTACTTTGCATAGTAAAATTTTTGCATTTCTACATTGTATTCTTAACGTAACAGAAAAGTGGCACACCTGCAAGAATGTTTAAAAACCTCATAGAAAGTCAAGATGGAAACTAAAACTGAGTATAAGAAGTTCTGGACTGCATTCACTGAAGTTCCGTCGGTGTAGGGTTCCAAGCTTTGCATGTCTTGCCTGATATTTAAGAGTAAAGTCGCTCTGCTACACACACCAGAAGAATCTGGGGGGCGATCGCTGTGGTTATTAAATACAGGATGTGGATTCTTCAAACACAATGGCCAAATACAGGAATTTAAAAGTTGACTTTCGGGGTAGTCATAAAGAGGCTTTATTCTTGATCTGGTTCTCGGAGAGTTTGAACAATACATTTCTATCAGAGCATCAAGAATTATAATAAACAAGAGCAACTGCACGCAAAAAGTCCAGAGAACTTTCAAGTTTGGCATAAATTATAAAAAAAACAGGTGAGATTTAAAATGAAAAAGACCTAGAGACATTTGAAATCAATGGGTCTGAAACATTCATTAAAGCCATAGAGTTGAACGGAACTCTTGAGGCTATCAGTATAAAACCCAATTATACAACATATATCCAAAATTTTAGTACAGGAGAAAAAATAGCAAGTCTTGGGGATATTTATGTACCTTAGACAAGTGACCTGCCGAACCCTCAATACATTTTGCCAATTTCCATTTTGGAGAGCTGAACATGGAAAGTAGAATGGATTTATTATCAAAGGCACTCAGGTAGAAATAACGCAGTCTTTTTATGAAAAGAGACAAATTCCATCAAAAAATACGAATTTGGCAGCTTCAAATGAGAGGATCAGATTGTCCCTTCTAAAATATATGTCATATATAGAATTTCATGATTCTTTTTAATCGTGAAATTAATACTATTAGTAATCATTAAATACTTATTCATTATCTGCTACTTTATCATCAAAATAGGGAGCTTGTAAAAAAAAAATGGAAAAATTAACTTTTTCATCTTTTGCCTCACAAAAAAAAAATTGATGATTAAAAGGAATCAACTTACCATGCTCTTTAATGCCATTGATAAATCAAGATGTGGCATCACTTTTGGCTGTCACAGATGTACAGGTAAACTACTAGAGTGTCGTCTGCTATTTAAACTCCCAGGTCCACAGTCCGTCTGTTTCAGAATGAAGAACCACAGCTTGTTTTTGTCTGGGAGAAAAAGACCTGGAGAGATGTGTTGAACGATCACCTAATCCACGTAGTAGTGACACTAACCGATTCCCGTGAATACCTGGCACAATAAAACTATCCACCAATAGGAACCCAGATTGCAAGATTAAGGTGTTTTCATAAAGCCATGAAAAAATGTCCCTGCTTTTCTTTGATTCTTTTCACACCTCACAGAATTTAACGCCAGGTCGAAGATGCTAACATTCCTAGTACAACCAAATCTAAACTTTCTTCTGGTGGAAAAAATATCATTACCACATTTAAACTTTTGTCAGTTTTTAAAAGCACATCTGTATGAAAATTAAGAAACGAGTTTTGTTTGAAACACTTGAAAATCTTTGAAAGGTCTTTTAATGATGATGTGGGTGAATGAAGGAAAAGAATTACTCTTTTTCTCTTGGGAGAAACAGAAGCAAACTTTTTTCTCAGGTAAAGATAAAAAGTGATACATCAAAAAAATGGAAGGGGTCCTGGCAGTGCTTAATTCCTGATGGGCCATTGTCCTTTAATTCCCCATGCAAGAAAGGCAGACTTAAGAACTCCCAGCATTGGTCAACAAGAGAACTACACTATTAATATTCTCTTTCACTTTAAAAGATTTAATCATGGAATGCCCGGTTCCCAGGTAATAAAAAGACGCCATTGTCCCCCATCTGATTTTCCAAAGGTATGGTTAGTCTTACAGTGCCATTGTATGATTTATGAACCTGGAGAGTTGTCAAGGGCCTTTTTTGGGTGATAAATCTATAGTGAGGAATTCCTGCTTGGTGTCTTCCCTACTTGTTGCATAAAAAGACTTCTTATCTTGAAATTTGTTCCTCTATTGTACTTTATTTTCCAATAATCTCTCATTTTTACCTCACATGAAGGGTAATTTCAATCATCTTATTTTCTTGGTCAATTTTATCAATTTTGAGCATTTCTATCAAATTTCATAATAGATTTTAACAGTAATAGAATTTTTTTTTTATTCAAAATGATTAAAATTCATTTTTATCAATTAAAAGTCAATATAAATTGAGAATATCTTGGATTAATAAATCCAAATTCCTTTTTGATTTCAAAATTTCATTAAATATTGAAACTCACATAATTACCCAATTCAATGATTCTGAGATGCATTTAAGTTTTAAAAATATTTCAATTATAGGCAGCAAATACCAATTTGTGAAACAGCAAAGACATTATATTTAAAGACAAAATACAGACTCGGTTTAATACCTGTTATCATTACAGATTTAAGATTTTGCAAAATCTACTGGAAAAATCTTTTCCATCGAGTCACGCTTGAGAGGATATAATTAGCAGGAAAGGCTCCGGAAGAGACCTCAGCACAGGATTTGAGATTGTGCCAGCATTTGAATATAGCCCACCATCCAGGCCTCAAGGTATCCCACTCATGCACAGAGCCCTGATTGTTTTTCAGATCAGAGAAAGTTTTTCTAACACTACTGTATCTATTCCTCTTATGATAAATCATATTGTATAGTTTGACATAAAAGTATATTTTAAGGTGGCTCTCATGATTTATACACTTATCATACCATATATGCTACATTTATTAAGTAATGACTAAAATAATTTTTATATTTTTGAATTTCAGAGAGAGGAGAAGAGAGAGAGGAGAGAGAGAGAGAGAGAGAGAGAGAGAGAGAGGAGGAAGAGAGAGTTTAATGACTTAATTTTGATTTTTTCTTTTTGATTTTGATTATAATTTCAAAATGTTTTCCTTATTTGATGGAAGATATCAATTTAAAGAAAACAAGTTATCTACAGTACCCAAACCATACATTCTAATATTTAACCCATCCCATGTGTGACCCCTCCATCAATTTCCATATACAGTCACGAAAGTAGCATTTTATCTAATTGGATTATAAAATTATCAGCCTTACTTATCTATAAAAGGAATCATGTGCTATTTGTTTGGGCTAGCCTGTATATCATAAGTTCTCCAGGTCTAAAATTCAAGTGTATGAGAAATGATGGTCCCCAAGATTTTATCTGTGCTGGCAAGCATTGTCCCAATATTAACACAGTGATACCCTCAAGTCAAACTCCAAAGAGGACGGCCATGGCTAATCTGGCATTATCTGAACCCTGCCAACGGAAGGTGTGCAGACACATACCAATTAATGTTTATATACCAATATATGACAAAACAAACAGTAGCTTTGATATTTGACGGCTATCTGCATTGATAACTGTTTACTGCATGAATCTCAGATACCGACAAATTCACAATTTTCATATCATTGGAGCAGTGGGACTGATTTCCTTTAGATGTGTTGACTTGAGAAGCAAATTAAAGGATACTAGAACACTTTTATATCTTCTTTTGAACTTGACCATTCAAGATTATCTATGGCTAAAAAAAGATATTTTCTTCAAAAGGGAAGATTGGCAGTTAATAGATCACATTTGAAATCACACACCCTAACCCCGATTCGATCTTGTATCAAATGACCATACCACTACAAAACGCATTTTTGTCCTTGTATGGAGAAAATAGTGGACAACATAAAAGAAACGGGCAACATGCTTCCCTACAATTTTGACCACCAGCACAATATGGACGAAACATTAGTTCAACCTGTACAAATTTCGTCCGGTCTTTAATGACTCTATAATCATGCCATATAAATGCTGGACATAGCCTGTGTCATGGCAGTGGACAATGTATATGGTCATCGCTATGAATCAGATTGCAGAGACCAGGTCTTGGAGCCAGAACAGAGCTATTTAATGAAGACAGTTTTCTGTAGGGCAGGCACTATACATAAGGAGATATATCTGACCCTCCCTTAGGCAGATCGGCATGATAATTACTGCCACATCAAATGGACAGGCCACTTCCCTACAAGAAGATTGGACCATGATTTGTTGTGTTGACAAGACTTAATCTTCAAATGTCTGGGGCTTGTTTTAGACATAATTTGCAATACAAGGGTGTGAACCAAAATCAGATACATCTCTTTAGGAAATGCGTAATGAAAAAGGAAAAAACAACATTTTTTCAGAAATTTCTCATGCAAAAAGATGAAGCACTATATATTGATCAAACATAGAACCAAGATTTTTTTTTTTTACCTTCATGTTGAATTACTGCAAGATATACATCTAATTCATGCTTAACTGAAGTTCAATTTCATTCCTTTCTAAGATCTAAGGATTGATAATGGAAAAACAATTTGTCTTTAGGTTTTCCATCTATAAACTATATCAGATTTTAAATATTTGATTTCAAAACTCAGGATATTGTACACCTAAGTGACATCTGTGAAATCTGATTGTATATCCATGTAAAACACTAAAGAATATTAAAAAGATCCTATCCAAAAACAACAAAGACATTAAAAAAATAAAATAAGATTTAAGAGTCCTATCAAGGTACACATTTCCTTTCTCAAACTTTTGGTAATGTTTGATGATTTGAGGATTTTTGATGTCATATCATCCCTGAACATGGAAACAAGATAATACTGGTCTTCAAGCAATGTCTGAGAGGAGGAACTGATCATGCAATCTTGCGACAGAATCACTTTGATGTGTGTTTTTCGGTGCCACTATAGATCATTTGGTATTCTCTAAGTTTGTGTAATGTATGGATCTAATGTTTTTTCTCTCAAGGAAAGTCTCGGTCATTAGCCTGCACTACTTCCTCAATGGCTAATTTACTCTGGACGATGAAGACACAAAGTCTACTTAATTTCATAACAGTTCTATCAATGGAACTATTTCATAAACTGTATCTTGACCTTTGACCCCTCACTGAATCTGCTTCCATGAAGTGTTTTACTTTCAAATAAATTGCATGTAGGAATCTTTATATTACATTTTACACAGAAGAAGGAGGGGGAGTGTGGTAGAAAAGAGGTGAAACAAGCACGATAGGCAAAGTACTTCTTAATATGAATATTATGTAGTTACCATACATCATCTGACACCAGTCTGTCTTCATTAATATCATAACAGCACTAATTCAGAATGCCCCTAAGTGCTGGATTAACACCAGGGAAAAATGCCTGTTACTACCTTACGCTTTAAGGATTTTATGCTTGAAAGACATCAAATATGGTACTACAGGTATTTCTTCACACTCTCAAGTTCCAAACATGCAACTCATATTGAGGGTGATCCATTGGGATTAAATATCGAAATGTTTCAGGCTGATTCAGGATTCTTGGAATGCAGGGCATGGACCTTGTGGCAATTAATCAAATTATTCATATTCTTTCTGCCCTAAAGACTCGTATTAATAGTACTGTTAACGAACTAATCTACCGGATCTTCATTACAGTGATGAAATTCTCCGATAAGAGGACAGAATATCAATATATACTACATGTAGGATTCTGGTGAAGTTTGGACGGAGAATTATAAATGAAATGAAATTAAAATAAACCACAATTTTAATGCCTAGTTCACATGTATGCATTATTACAATACAATATCGAAATGAAATCATCTTCACCCCTATGCAAATTGGAATTCAGAATGTGGTCAAATGCTAAACTGCAAAGCACAACGGGAAACAACAATGCAATTAGCAGTTAATACTCATTATTTATCATTTAATTGACTATTTTATGGCACGTTCATTTTATCGTACACCACTGATAATAAAATCATATTTTTTTCAGTATCTTTATGTTCACCATTAAAATCATACAAATTATAGTATATGTGCACATGTACCCATTCCAATTCATATTGGAATTCACCCAGCTCATTTATTGTGTTAATTTACATAATGCGAATTCCATAAAATATATCGAAAGCATGAACCCTTCATATGAACTAAGTCAAATTCACAAATGCACATAAAACATGAAATTGTAAAATAATCCTGAACTTCAGACCTATATCTAGTGACAATTGAGGTACTCCTACAAATATCTTGAAATTAACTTGACAAGTTGATGGCCGTCACCAGTTCCATGGTGCATGTTCTTTCACATCTATCAAATCAAACTGCAGCGAGATGTAGGGTATAATAGACAATTTATGAGCCGGTGGAACATGTATCTCTAGGCAGTACATAGTGGACAGACAAGGCACTACTGTAGATGAGGGCCTCTTATATTCGGTATACAATTGTGACATCGCCAAGATTCTAAACGAAGGTCGTCCTCTCAGAATTTTACCTAGATGTACTATAGTGACCAATTTTATGTAAATTTCTCGTTGATTTAAGGGGTTCACTGACCTATGACATTCCTCCCATGCAATAAGTAATGATCTCTCTCCAAGTTGTAACCATTGGTACTGAAATTCTAAAGGCCTGCTTATCTCTTTGCATTTAATTGAGACAACCTTTGCTTCCCACTAACTTAATTCAATGTTCTATCAAGTGAATTCTCTTGACCAATTTTATTAGATTTAAAAGTTTCACAACCATTCGTACACGAAGTTCTGAAAAACTGCCCATAATTTGTCACAGCTCACGAGAACTGATACATAAAAGGCTGAAGAAAACCAACTTCACGCTCTGAGTCAGGCGAAATTCTCCAAACTTCGTTTCTCTGTTAGTCATAGGTGTTTAAATGAACTCCGCAAAGCAAGTAAAAGAGAGGGAAAATCTTAATGATGACAATTTATAGGGATCGGAATGAAAGAATTGAGACTTAGAGCCATGATTTCGTTGTAATATTCCCTAAAATCATGTCATCTGACATGAGGGAAACATCGACCTCTGACCCCCTGCCTGTCACTACCAGGAGCGACAGCACAGTTCCGTAACTCCGTTAAATTGAATATTTTATGACAATCATTGTAAATCTTGACCATTTCGGAGAGTTTGATCTCCTTGTTTCTCTGCTTGTGTTACATAAATTTTCATACAAAAATAAAATTCAGCGACATCTTCCACGGGTTTGGGCTCTTGCAGAAGAACACACAAGATAATTAATTTGTTTAATTAATCTAAGTTTCAAAAATATATACACTGCTTACAAAATCTTATGAATTACCTACATGTAATACTAATTTTGGTTTCAGATTTCAGACTAGAGGAAACGTACTTCTATATTGTCACTAAAAATTGTAGTAAAGAATCATGGGAAGGACTATAAGGATCAATAACGTTTCATTGGCATTTTTCCTTTTCTTCTGTTGGTCAATATTGTCACCCACATGCGATCACATTATACATGCAACTTTAGACCTTTTCTTCAGGATAAATTTGAAACTACCAACTGTTGCAGGAACACAGAAAGGGGAATCAATGGCCTATCCAGAAAACCATTATGATCAAATGCTGCTCTGCCAACACATGTTACACGCTGTTGTCTAAGTCATATATTGAATTTTGTTTCCAGATATTAACAGTTAACAGATATTTCATTTAAAGTAATTAGATTCTAGCCTTATATTGTAATTAATTTTTGTTATAATTAGTTCTTACTAAATAATAATTTTCTGGTATTTTGATATACCATACTGTTGAATATCCTACATCAACTACACAAAAATATTCAAAGACCTTGACTTATTGTGAATATTCTACATCAACTGTACTCAAAATATTCCAAGAATTCATATGATTCTGAATGTATTATATACACATTACTGCATCATATGATAATAAACAAAAAAAAAGCATGAAAATTACAATTTAATTTTAAATTCATAACGGCTTTGTTTTAAAACATACATATAATTTTGGCTATGTTCAAAGCTGAAAAACACTTTGAAAATTTTTTTACACCGTAAGCTTAATATTATACGAAAGTACAAAAAACGCAAATTTTCATGGAAAAAAAATCAACTCTATAAAATGTCAAATTGTGGTAGGACTCCGGTAATGCATAAATCGATAGTATCTTCTGTACATAAAATAGGCTTTGGAAACAGCTTAGTTTGAAATATTACTGAGTCTCTGTTCGGCACCAGATGTTACAATGTGAACTGCCGACATATTCCCTTTATAAGGAATCATATCGAATTTCTGTGTGAAGCACAAACAAAAAACAGGAAAACAGCCAATAATCCAATTACCACTTTTGCACAAATGTACATGCAATATTCATTATCAGAAAATTTATCAGGCATATACTTTCTCTCTCTCTCTTATCAGGCATATACTCTCTCTCTCTCTCTCTCTCTCTCTCTCTCTCTCTCTCTCTCTCTCTCTCTCTCTCTCTCTCTCTTGATCTTGAAATAACTCCTAATAATGAGTACTATTTCCGTAATTTCCTTTGAATAAATTTTAAAACAGAAACAATATTATTTTTGACTGACATGCATGCACCAGATTCTGTTCCACAGCAGTACACAATCTGACCACTGTATTCTAATTGTTGTTAACAGTGACACTTAACATAGACGTTGTTCCCGTCTCTTCGATATTTTATGGCCAAATGACAGGTAGATCCATCAAAAAACAATATTTCTGAATCACTATTAATCACAATGTTTTCAACCCTTAGTTCCTGATTTCTTTTAAAAACCATTAGATAAAAAGAATTTTTTTTCAACTGATGTCAAACTGTTTTCTATCATCCAATTATGTTTCCAAAGATGTTAGTTTCATACATTTAAAACAAGGTACGTTACCTAATGAAAATTAAGACTGGAAATTTACTTCAATTTTCTGAACATTGTTTTGTCTTTGTTAATTACTCAACAGACAAAAAAACCTCAATTGCTTCCTATCTAAAATAAAACATGTCATAATTAATTTAACCCAAGTGACAAAAAAATATGGAAAACTCCTTAATTTATTCTTCAGAATGTTCTAGTCCATTATTTCAAAGAAAACGAATCAAAAATACATTCAATTTATGTGGAACTTGACTGAAAAATATGGACTTTCACTATCATACATGCCAGATCATGAATTTCACCTTAAGATGTCTGCAACAGAAATTTATAAAACAATTAAGTACTCTTCAAAAAGAGGCTTGTGAGAACAGCACACACTGGAACTCTGGGGAGTCCTTTATAGCGGTACTGAGGGCCTAATGGACCGTATATTTCTAAATTATCCTTAAAGTCAAATGTTAAAGACTTGGGGAATCATAAAACATGTTCAAGTATCATTCAGAAAATTCAAAATGTTCCATTTTTACAGTTTGGTGCTAAGTTGGGAAGGTATCTCCAGTAATAAACTGGTCACATATAAAACCTAGCAAATTGTGCCATGGCTACAGGATCTTGATAAGAAGATGGCCGAGAGCACTTTGGTGGTAACTTTGGATCAGTATGCAATTTTATATCTAGAAACCAGGTATAAAGCCCTGGTTGTGTGTGTGTAATAAATTCCTTGATATACCAGGAATTACTGCAGAACAAAGGGCAATAAAGTAAAAATGAAAAATAATACAATAGCAAAGGCCTTATAAGTCTGAATTATTGCACTACAAGATTGGCATCAATTTCAGGGTCACAGTGAAGGTAAGTTAAACCCATGATCCAACACATTCAAAATTTATCCATCATCATGGTGACCTATCAATCAAGACCCTCGAAGACAAAGAATAAGACAAAATAGGTAACAATCGATGAATTATATGTACTTCATTCTTTCTCTGAGCTTTATTGATGCCGCCAAATTTGGAACGAGAAAAAGGAAAATACTTAATGATCCTAAGAAAGAAATTTGTTAAAAACAGAACACAATAACTGATTCACTATATACACAGAATTTCTTCAAACAATTCTGTCTTTAAACCACATAGGGGTTGTCTCTTCTGTCTGACAATTGTTCAAAGTCTACAAAGGTAATTAATGCCCAGACAAATAGGATGTTATTTACATAATGATTTTTCCCCTGACTCTCTCACTCTTTTTGTTTTTTTACAGGGAAAATTTCTTAATAAATGACGATGATAATTTTATTACTTTCCACTCATAAAAACTGGAAACATTATATGGATCAGCACACAATTTAGATTCCATTTCAAATTTTTTGAATAATACCATATAGTATTTCATTGAATTTCTGAAATTTCTTCCAAATGCTGGTGTGCTGTTGTTTTTTTTTTTATCTTTAAAACTTCCTCCCTTATGACTGTGCAAATATTGTCTCATCCAAGAGAAGCACTTGAAATTCAAGTTTCTTTCACCTCGAAATCTGATTACCATATACACGCAACCTGGCACCCACAGAACTTCTTTATATGTTACCATTATAGCATAGAATATGAAGTCTCGCCCCACTGCACAAATTCTACCTCCATGCAGCTTGCCATAGTTGGATCCATTTCCAACTTTTTCATACATCTCTGATGGCCCACAAAAAGGGTTCTGTTGCTTATAGGAATCTGGCATGAAATAGCCCATTCAAAATGATGCATAAGGAATTTTTTGTTCTATTCAGATCGCACAGGTACCTACATGCATGAAAAGAAAGGGTAAAATTTTGCTTCCAGGAAGACAATTTCTCTCTCTGTTTCATATATTATTATTTTTTTCAGATCTGACAAATGCCTTAAAGGAGGGAAAAGATTTAAGAACCGAACAATGTCAACTGATTTTTTTTGTGATAACATTCATGGTGTGGTTCACAAAAATATTTTGGTATACACATAAAAGATAAAACTTAACTTTAACGTTGGATTTCCAACACAAAAAATTACTTCAGTTAAGTAAAATTCTGTTTCCTTATTTTCAGAAAAATTGTGCATTAGGAAAATCTGTTTCATCTTTTCATTTAATTTCAGCAACTGAATGTCTATATCTACCTAACAGAAAGTGCTCTGCACCATTTACAGTTCACTATACAAATGAGTATTGTCCCATAAATTTCCTTAAAAAAAGATATCTTTATGACGGGATGAAGAACACTCTTTACACACTATACAGAGAGTATCAATTTGCATATTGCTTATAATATACTAGATTTCACCAATACATTTCCAACATCACAATTTTTCTTCATCATTGTTATTTCATTTACAACAGGCATACTAGTATATTGTGAAACAAATTTAACAGATTCAAAGATGCTATCATTTTAAAATTTTCCAGACGAGACAAAAACTCTCATGTATACTGGAAAAGAATTGGTGACATGATTATTGCCCTGATTAGGGACTGACAAGGATGCAGCGTAATGGCAGATTTACTGATTGAGTGCTCATCGTAGGGGAATCATTGTTACAAGGAAATGATTTCTCAATGAGGAAAGTACAATATCACAAGCAGATAGAAAAGACATTTTCTTCATCGCAGTATCTGAAACAGATAGGGCTGGCAAGAGATTTTCTATGACAAGCAGAGGAAAAGAAGAAAATTATTTCCCGATCAAATCTGATTACAAAAGTGGTGCAAAATAAAATTTTTAAAAAAAAGCAACCAAAATACAAGGAACAAATATTATCAAAAGATATTTTATCCTAATTTTACTTTATCAAACACGGAATGAAATATCTGAAATAAGAAGTTCAATTGAGTTTATCCCGACAGAATAATCCGGTGGTCAATAACAGGGAGCTGGGTTCGGCAGTGAATCTTCGGTCCCTAGCTACTGCACTGATTTCTGATCAAAGAGGATCTTCTCTTGTCTTTTGAGAAGCAAAGGAACCAAGAAATGTCATCGATAATGATTCTCTAAAACTATTGCAAGATCGCTTCCACCTTTCATAATCAAACAATCATTGCCAACAATTTGTAGAAAAGGAATTCTTTTAAGTGTTTTGTGTGTGCAAGGTGCTTACAATGAAAGAGCTAAAATGTGATAAAATACACCAATGTCTTGTTACTGAAGAGCAAAAAGGGAGTTAACTCTTATATTTTCCCTCTACCATCCTTTTTTTCATACATGTGTTGGTGGATTAAATACTCATTAAAGAAAACAAAAGAACCCATAATGTTCAAACACAAGTTCTGAAACAACAGATTTTGGTATAATTAACAAGATTTTTTTTCTCTGCCAGATTTCAAAGCTGTCCAATATCTATTGCAGGAAAACACGGCATCATACTTCCTCTCCGTAGCTTCACCAAATCAGCAGATTCAGTGACCGAAACTCATACAAGCCCCAAACGAATGGTTTTTATTGACTTCAAGAATAAAATCTTTGAGAGCTCTTGCCAGAATCATAATTCTTTAATGGAACTCAGTTGCTTTTTTGAAAAGAAAGAGATATTGGTTCGTTAAGCAGCAACACTGCATCCTGATTACGATACATTATGATACCTCATAATTTTTAAATTTCTGATTCTGATTCCAGTTTTTTAAGTCTATAACCAAATAGACAGACACTTGCAACATTTCAAACAAAGTGCAGGTAGAATCAGAGAACATGAAAGCCACAACAAAAATCTGTACCAAACAGTCGTGTTTCAAATTATGATAATGAAGCATAAAAATAATGAAAATTCTCCGAAAATTTAAATCAAGAAACTGTAAATACCAGAGTTAAGAAAGCAATGTCTTAGAGTATATACATATATTTAGGAGTGTCTGCATGGTGCCTACTAATCCATTAACAAACATCAAAGTCCTAAAATTTCAAAATGTCGTTTCAAGCAAGTTAAATTTCTTTCTTTGCTTACCACAAAATATATTTCAGTCAACTTTTTCAATGGAAAACCATACAATCAACTTTGACCAAAGGAACCATGCCAGGGTACTAGTTCTGCAGAAATGATCTCCTTCCAAAAACTGATTTTTCAAAACCGATTACAAAGACCTGGCAGGATTTAATCTGACAATGTTATCTAAATTTTCATGAAATTGTTCCAAAAACACAAAAGTTCCTTGAGGTAATTCTTGAACACACATGCCAGTTCCTTATCCCTTTCACCTGTTGATAAGCAGGTGCCCAAGGGAAGTAACTCAGACAATTATGACATGTCTCTGTTCCTTAAATTGATAAGAAAACACTCATCCATGAATATGATTAAATGTTTTGAAACATTTTTAAATTATCAACACTTTCTAAAGATCAAACAAATTTCTGAAAAATTAACTTTTTATACAACTTTTGTTCTTTAATCAGATTAACTACATTGAGTAGATCTTATTTAGTTAAGTACTGACTTGTTAATAAAAAAAAGTGAGGAAAGTTCTTCTGTTGAAAGTGTTAACATCATCTGAGTTTCACCTTTATAAAATTTAACTGTGGTATTTCTTGGTTAAAAGTCACACAGGAGTTTTAAGAACTACCACAACCACAAGACTTATTACAGACCATGGAATATATGTTACGGGCAGACACAAAGCCTTTAATTAGCCCTCAGTACCTGTTGTCGTGGAATCTACTCTCCTCTGAGGTATTCATGAATTACCAAATCTCTCAGGAGAAAATCTAATTAAGATTCAGAACAGACTTTCTGGCATCAAGTACAAGAACTGGACATGATCTTGCATCAAGTTTCAAATTTGTGATCACAGAGTGTGAATGAATTGGAATAAATTAAAGCCTTTCTTCCAGGCCTGGGGTAACCAACAATGAAACCAATTTCAAAAAGACCTGAATTTATAAGATGGATTTTAGGTTTCACTTAATTCTTTCTTTCTTTTTTTTTTTTTTTTTTATTTTCAATTGAGAGAAACATATTAACACTGGGCATAAATATTGCATTTGTTATCAGTTCACTATCTTCATATTCTATATAAAAGCTGTATGATGAGGATTAATAAAGATTTACCCATCATAATGTATGAAATCCATTTAAACGTAATCAATATAGTAATGTGCTGAAAAGAATCACAGATTACATGTTAACATCCTCCTCTATACTTCTTCACTTTTAAATACTATATCTTTTGACACTGTGAGCTCATCAGGTGTTATGTAAGATTGTCATTATAGTTAACTTACAAGCAGCAGATTTTTTTTTTTAAATCTTATCTATTAATTCAAACAAGTTATACTACATGTATCAGGATTATCTTGTTCTTCAACTAGAACTAGCAGAAATGTCACTACAGAAACTATAGAATCTTTATATTATGATTTTGGATTTTTTATTATTTAGTTTTTCAATGATATTAAGAAGTAACTTTCAATAATTCATATCAGTAATGATATCATGCACACTCAATACCACTAAGCTCGTTATCTCTGTAAAATTCAATGACAGCAAATAATCACTAACATCTTCCCAAATTTTTTAATAAGCTAATTAGTTCTTAATAAAATTCTTTAAAAAATTAACTAATTTTCCCCCAAGTACATGAAGAGAATTATCACCTACCATAATCAGGAAATCAGAGCTGGATCTCACGTGTCACTCTACTTGTATCTATGATAAGTCAAGAATCTGGTTCCCACTGTGACACATTTCCTCTTTATCCTGTCTCTAATCTTATCTTCCTCTGTCCAACATCCAAAGACCAAACTCAAGGCCTGGAGGAGTCTAGGCTTGAACACCATAGAAAACACGCCCCTCCCCCAGAAACTTAACGCATACACTGATAATGCCCAAAGTGCTTGAGCTCCAAATCTTGATAAATTAGTGCTGAATTTTGGCTTTTGTCTATTTCTGTTCAGAATTTATACATTATTTGGTTTTGAAAAAATGGTTTTGAAGGTTCAGTAAAAACATTCATAACTGCATTTATAAGTAAGTAGTGCTCTCCTAACTGCACTTAATCAAAAGACAATCTTACGACGTGTGAAGTACCACTCTATATCTTTACCTTTTATCATGACTATATGTCATGATAGAAAACCCCACATTTCCAAAATGTATTTTTCAAAAAAAACTTCAGTGAAAAATTTCTGGAAATATGGAACAATTGATCAATATTCAACAAACACTCCCCAGTACTGTTGACATGCCAAATAAGCATTAAGTGCTCTTCTTTCCCGATTCAATTACTTCTAAGTACACTCAACCATCTACAGTAACATTTCTTCATGTTTCTTAATTTTATAAAAGATATGTATATGTATATATATTTATATATATATATTGAAGATGCCCACATACTATATTTTGAACTGTAACGGTTTTTCTTACTGCAATGACATATTGATTTTAATCTATGCTTTTCCCCCATATCCACCCTGAGTAGCTGAGTCAGCATATCTTGGAATATTATCTAAGATCAGAAAAATAGAACGTTTTTCTACCATAGACAATTTTCCTTCACAAGCATTTCTATTTGGGATTATTCAATATTCAAACCTTTTAATAGTTTTAACTGCATGGCTCTTGGTTAAAGACTCTCAGCTATACAAACTACTTTAAAATGCACACTACCAAATTATAACATGGGAATAAAACTCGGGGGGGGGGGGGGGACGACGACATAAATTATGACAATGGATTTTTTTTTTTTTTTTACTACATTACAAACTTTATACTGCATTTAAAATTTACTACAAATTGCAAGTTGTTTTTTGTCTTACATGTATTTCAAATTTTCTATACTTTTCAATTTCTTTGATAACTTGCCCTTTGCACTACTGTAATGTATGAAAATTTTGAAAAGAAAATTCGATTTTTTTTTTTTTTATTTCACACCAATTATGATTGGCCGATGCAGTATAAATACTATATTCTTTTATACTTGAAAACTTAATATTTGGAACAAAGGACGAGATAAACACAAGATGAGCTGCACCCAGAACGGCAAGAGCAAGAAAAGTCGACGGACTTGACATCAGTGTTGTAGGTTTTCCTGTGTGTAATGCACCCCTGAATCACTTCGCACTGACGACAACAGACAGCCGCACGTCCAAACGCTTCCTTTACAAGAAGCAGGATGCCGTTTGGCTTGGAGTTTCCTGTTTTTGTAAGGCACTTGAAAATTTCCAAGTGTCACCGACAGCTAGATTATAATAATGCCTTGTAAAGTGATAATCACGAGTCTGAGATTTGTCATCCGCGCATCCTTGTACTAATTCTCTGGACACACACCGCTTCAGTTCAACATTTCTAAGGCCTCCATTGTCGCAGCATGACCTTTAAGAGTTGGTCAAAAGGAGAAAAGACACAATTTTTAAGCTTTCCTGCAAACGAGTGGAAATAGCTTTAAATTCTTCTGCTTCACTAAATTTTACATTTTATGTGCAAAAAAAAAACCAACAAAAAAAAACTATCAAAATAAACTTATAAATTACACATATTCTGTTTGTTTTATAAATGACTTATGCAAACTTCCTGTCTCATAGGAAATACTTTTCCCTGATTAAAACATAAATAATGCCTTATTATCTAGTTGATCTGTACAAAGGGGCACAACTCTTCCACTGAACATTAAAAGTTAAATGCATGGATGTTCTAGTCACTACACAGAATCTGACTTTTGGAACAATCTGGAAACATAATTCATTGTATCATTTGATCATCCTTGACATTTACTGCAGACACCATATTAAGCTTCTAGAGGGTGACTTAATGAGAGCACCTGCAAACTTCATCACTGTCACACGACAAGTAACAACATTTGAGACTGGAAGGATGCTGTTTGTCAGGAAATATACCACAAGTTAGTACATGCACATCGCACACCAACATTTCCTCTGGGCATCCTTTTCATTTGCATTGTAAGAGCAATTACCTCCTGAACATTTACATGATGCTCATTTTGATCCCAAATTTTAGTAACGTCAGAGAATCTTTACTGATGTTAAACGTTTCCATATAATACCCCATGAAATGAAAACCTGCTGATCAGGAGTTGGAAATAAAAGTTGTTCACATGCAAAATGTTTGTTTACCTCATAGGTAGATGGCAAGGGGAACTCTTTAGTCAATAGAAACAATATTCCTCATTTAAACCAACAATAAATTGAAAACGGAACTTTATCAACAACTAGATGTGTCGGTGCGACAGAATGCCCCCGCCTACAGTGAAGTCTAATGAAGGAAATTCGTAAGGGTGAAATTGAAAGTTTTTCATATGCATGAACTGTGGCGTATCCATATATCAAATTTGAGTTGAATGTGTGCAATCGTTGCAGAGATAATGAACGGAAACGGAAATATTCTGATTTTTTCTAAGTTCAAGAGGGCTAACTCTGTCAAAAATCATCGGACCATGACTAACTTCGAACTTGATCTGCATATTCCTGTGACATATCCATATACCAAATTTGAGTTGAATGTGTGGCAACCATTGCAGAGATAATGAACGGAAACGAAAAATTTCTGATTTTTTCTAAGTTCAAGAGGGCTAACTCTGTCAAAAATCATCGGACCATGACCAACTTCGAACTTGATCTGCATATTCTTGTGACATATCCATATACCAAATTTGAGTTGAATGTGTGCAACCGTTGCAGAGATAATGAACGGAAATGAAAAAATTTCTGAGTTTTTTTTCTAAGTTCAAGAGGGCTAACTCTGTCAAAAATCATCGGACCATGACCAACTTCGAACTTGACCTGCATATTCCTGTGACATACCATATATCAAATTTGAGTTGAATGTGTGCAACCCTTGCAGAGATAATGAACGGAAACGAAAAATTTCTGAGTTTTTTCTAAGTTCAAGAGGGCTAACTCTGTCAAAAAATCATCGGACCATGACCAACTTCGAACTTGACCTGCATATTCCTGTGACGTATCCATATACCAAATTTGAGTTGAATGTGTGCAACCCTTGCAGAGATAATGAACGGAAACGAAAAATTTCTGATTTTTTTCTAAGTTCAAGAGGGCTAACTCTGTCAAAAATCATCGGACCATGACCAACTTCGAACTTGACCTGCATATTCCTGTGACATATCCATATATCAAATTTGAGTTGAATGTGTGCAACCGTTGCAGAGATAATGAACGGAAACGAAAAATTTCTGATTTTTTTCTAAGTTCAAGAGGGCTAACTCTGTCAAAAATCATCGGACCATGACCAACTTCGAACTTGACCTGCATATTCCTGTGACGTATCCATATACCAAATTTGAGTTGAATGTGTGCAACCCTTGCAGAGATAATGAACGGAAACGAAAAATTTCTGATTTTTTTCTAAGTTCAAGAGGGCTAACTCTGTCAAAAATAATCGGACCATGACCAACTTCGAACTTGACCTGCATATTCCTATGACGTATCCATATACCAAATTTGAGTTGAATGTGTGCAACCCTTGCAGAGATAATGAACGGAAACGAAAAATTTCTGATTTTTTTTCTAAGTTCAAGGAGGCTAACTCTGTTCAAAAATCATCGGACCATGACCATCTTCGAACTTGACCTGCATATTCTTGTGATATATCCATATACCAAATTTGAGTTGAATGTGTTGAACCATTGCAGAGATAATGAACGGAAACCAAATGATGACGGAAGGACGGAATGACGGAAGGACGGAATGACAGAATGACGGAACAGGGTAACACTATAATGCCACCCCGGCCATTTTATGGCGGGGGCATAAAAAGTAGTCTTTGAAACTACTACAGTCATTGTATATGCATATTTTATTTTGAAAACAAATATAGCATAGGCCATACAAAAGCTCCCTTCAAATGAATGTTCTAGAAGGTCTATCAATGACCACAGGACTTGAATTGTATACGATGCCCACTAGTAAAGTCAGAGCAGGATCAATCCCATTTCTTCTTGTACACACTCTCACCACTGTTATGTCATGAACAACTTGATTTTGGGGTATACATGTTCCCTATATGACATGGTGTCATCCACTTAATGTGGGAATGATAGTGAATTAATGCAGTGCTCTACAGAATTCAGATTAGCACACGAGAACATTAAAGATTACAAATACATCTAACATTTTTTTTTTAAATCTCCAAAACCTTAGACAACCAATATATTTTATTTGATCTTGTAAAGTCACATCTTGTTGAGCTGATATTATGAACTTTGATGCATTATCTCAGTTTCATTCTAGTCCTGTGATCCAATGCACGTGTGTGCAATGCTGCATCCCATAGTACAACGTGATGCAATATATTGACCATAGCCGGGGTAAAATGATAGGTATAATGTCACAATCGAGAAATATGACATCATAATACAAGTGATGCAGTGGCAGCTCTAAATGAGAAGATTGTATTTGTGCATCTAAAAATAGTTAAGTTTCCATTAACTGTTTCTGCCTTTTATATCTATACAAATTGTACCGATAGCCATATCATATTAATTTTATTCTAAGTGATTACCTAGCGCCAATTCTCATTGGTTAAAACACCTTTTAAGAATTGAGGTGATTTTTGCGATCACGTACCTGAACAACAATGAAAGTCTAATGAACATAAATTTGTTGTTGTATAAGTAATATAAAATTAAAAGATAAGAAATAAATCTTATTTTTTAGTCGGGTGATATGCAGGTTATCACCGAGATTTTAGACGGTAAAACTTTTCATCAATGCGATTCGCGCATTGATGCAGTTTTACCGTCCAAAATTCGGTGATACCTGCATTAACCTAAAAAATATAAGATCTATTTCTAATTTCCTCATGAATGCACAACAGTTGTGAACAATGTAGATATAAATCTGGACAAATAAATCAAGTCTGCATTCCAACCAAAATAATATAACAATTGAAAATATGCTGGGGTACTATGAAAATTTCATATTTTCTTTGTAATTGTCAATCAAATTACCTTAAATACATTTTTTTTTTATAAATTAAATCATAAAGAATGAAAGCAATTTGTGCTCATATTATACCATGTAAAGTAAGCTGGGACAATAATGTACTAACCCCACTTTTTCATACAAAATGTGTAAAAATTACTTTCATGCCTTCGCTTGACATCAAATGACCATGATCAGCTCGGTTACTCATTGGCTTTTTGAAAGATCTTAATGTATCATTACTGATCAAATAAAAGGGCGGTGATAGATTGATTGATTATTGTTTTACGTCCCTCTTGAGAATATATCACTCATATAGAGACATTACCACTGCTGGTGAAGGGCTACAAATTTAGGCCTATGCTTGGCGCTTATGGCTTTTGAGCAGGGAGGGATCTTTATTGTGCCACACGTGCTGTGACATGGGACTTCAGAGGACCTATTCTAACCTGGATCCAAAAGGGGGGTGGGTGGGGTTCTAACACATGTAACAAATTATATATTTAATAAATCATTAAAGCATTTTAACTGATCTGCTTCATTTATGTACGTGTACCATGTATGCTCAGGTTCTAACTTACCGTTTTACAGTTTCCGGGCCGCAACAATCGTAGGTCATGTGCTCAACAGCACTGATCTGTAGTTATTCAATCATGGTCCTGGAAATGCATAATTTATAAATATAAAATAGTGACATTCTTGGGGAAAAAAGTCAAATTCAGATTGGGTGTTGCACCTTTTCATGAAATACATCATTTGTCACTCTGTTTACAGTTTTAAGGACCCCATTGCAATATATTTAAACATAATCGTAAAAACTTATTCACCAAGTTTTGTTGATATGGACTGAGTAGTTTTTCTTGAAAATAAAACATTTAGAAATTTCAGGCAAACATACAATGGTGAATAACAGTCTAATAGAAAGCATCCATTTAACGATGCATTGTCTTTCAAAACTAATAATAAAAAAAAAACATATGTTACAGCTCATTTAGAATTTCTTTTTCAGATTTGTCATGAAATACTCAATGTACACGCTGTAAATTGGTAATTTGATCCGTTGTGCAACAGTCCATAATTTACTCAACATGGACAACAGCTGCTATGGACATTAAATTGGAAATACAACACGCTGGCCTTCATCATATTTGACCAATATTTCAAATCAAATCAAATGGATGCAAAATAATGAAAGACAAACAAACGGAACGAGTCAACAGACAACTGATATGAACAATTCTTGAAAACTTCCGAAACGCACGCCAAAAACTTACTAAAACATATCAGAATAATCAATATGCGTACCAAACTGGCTTTATACAGCCTTTGTCCATATTGATTCTATAATCTAGTGCACAGTGCTGTATGCAACAGGTGCTCCAACAATGCAAACTCTAGAAACGTGTTTCGGAACTGTTATTAAGTAATACTGCCGTCTACAGAAATGAGACATTTCTAGGTAAATCCTCCAGCTTTGTCACATAACAAGACATAAATATAAATAGCCAACCTGTCCTGTCGTAAAAGGCTCTACCTGAACTAATACCTGGTCAGGGGTTCCATATATTACCTTTGTGGCCATTTTCTTCCTTTTCTTGTATCTGTTCTTATACATTTAAAAATCTCTGTATTTCCAGGCCCTAAAGATAAGCCTTTCAAAGTTGGCTGATTAAACAACTCATTCCTGCCCAAAAATTTAAATGGCACTACCTTCTGCTAATTCAAAGAGTTGCCAACAAGGTGATACACCGTACCAAATTATTCACCTCCTCCATGACAATCCCAAATTTGTTTTATAGCCTTTACAGAACCGCGGGAAACAATCATAAAAAGTTATAAAAAATAGAATGTCTGCAATAAATCTTTTGCAATAATTGAACTTGCAGAGAATGGGTGCCAAAGTTTAAAATCTCGACTGCATTCCATATTTAGGCATTTGTACCACATGTATGGAAATATAGTGTGTAGCTCGTGTTGGCCCCGAGTGTTCCTAACAGGAAATGTGTATTTACAACAGAAAACAGGCCAACCGATGTAGAAATACTCAGTTACCACAAAATCTGAATAGGATGCTCGCTCAACTATGAACTTTGAAAAGTTCCAGGGCTTTTTACCCGAGTGATAAGATATTGACTTATCACTGTCAATGTTGACGAATATTCCGAACTTTGGTCAATATTTAGAGAGTTCACTTACCAAGTTGCTTGATGTTCTATGTCAAGATTTCGTCTTCCTGTGATCAAATCTACGTCGGCTTGATGTCGTACGTGATACTACTGGTATAAATCGGTGACGAATCGGATTTTCTGCTACAGGCGAAATTCCTTCTCTGCGTTGTAAAACCTTGATAAATCGTTGGTTTGCAGACGATAGAGGGCGCGATTTCTCACAGAAATGAGATTCAACCAAAAATGGTAAACTCTGACAAAACTTTCCAAACTGAGTAAAGTATATGTAAATAGGCTACAATATGTTCAGAAAACATGCCTGTCGGCGTCACGCTGGTTCTTGCTTAAACATTGGCACCAATTACAGAATTAAGCTGGCGAACAATTACTCAGCTCTGGTCTAGCAACAAATACTGTTAGCTGGTTTGGATAATTGAGGAATAATTTTAGAGTTAAGCAAGATATTCCTGAATAATAGTCCAAATGTGACATATTGTGAAAGGACTCAAACTAGGCCTATTGTCTGTAGATTCTGAAAGCCGTTAATGCGATATGATCGGTTTCAGTGATTTTGGAATCGCCCGCTTCAAAACTAGATCTATTTCTTACGTTTTCATTTCAATTTTGCACCGATCTTTATGTTTTAAATCTATGTGATTTGTGAGGGTTAGAAAGAGGGCTAATTTTCATTAAATATATAAATATTAATTTAAAAAGGGTACTAAGAAAACGCTGCACGTTATCTAATCTTTGAATATCAAACCATGACCACAGGGGGCCAAATGTGACAATGATTTACAGCGTCATAAATTAGTCAACTTTCGTTATTTTTACTTAAAAATAAGTTTCATTATCGTAACTTTACACCGTTAACAACACCGATATTTGCAGGTCCCTTGTATTTTTACAAAAGTACATGGAATTTGATGAACCGTTTCAGTAACCATATATTTCTGCAATCGTAGGGCGAAGTTTTTAAAACAACTTCAATAATTTTAAAATTTACATCCAGGTGCTTTGGATTTCATTAAAAAAATGGAGCAAACCTGCGTACTGGTTCATAAAGATATTTCAAACATTTAATAATTGCAAACATAGAAGATCAGTTTATTGAAATTGGTAGAAATTACAATATTCCCAGGAATGAAAAAAATTGCGAAAATTGTGCAGAAAATGTAACTGGAAGATGAAATTCACTTCCTTGTTCAAAGTGGCAAATTTAGTCAACAAAGAGAGAAATATTTAAACTTGTGCATTCGAAACTGATTTAATTATCCGATACAGATACCGATACTAGCTGACTATTGTAAAGATATCGAAATTATGAGGTCCTTGGGCAGATTTCATGACGATAATTTTAAGTTGTTTTAATTCAGCTTTTCAAAGGATCACCAACATTTGTTTAAATTTGAATTTTGGCAATAGGACTGCTTCCTTCACGTCCACTGCAACCCCCCCCCCCCCCTAATCTCAATGTATGTCACTATGTCTCCTTTTATGTTTGCTCTGTCTTTTGATTTTCTTTCCTTGTATGTTATGCTCCTTGTGCCCTGTTTGGGCTCTGAATTATAAATAAATATATTCTATTCTATTCTATAAAGCGTAAAAACAAGAAAGTTGATCGACTCATCACTGATGAGCGACCATATAGCTCGCATACCGATCTTAACGACCAAATCAACCTTTTCACTGGGTCACCTCATATCACCTCCTCTCTGACGATGTTCGGTTGTCGTTTTTTGGTTGTATTTTGGGGTTGTTTTTATTCCGCCAAGTCCCATCGCATTGCTCTGAGGATCAGTGTGTCATATTAGGTCCAATTAATTAATTGGTTTGATTATTGCTATCTTCAACTGAATCAATGGTATTAATATTCAAGTAATGCGCGCAATAAGGGGGTGATCCCGGAAAGGGGGGGTGGACGGGGGTAGGCGCAGTTCTGATTAAATTCGGACCCCTCCTCGATCCTTTCGTCCTAACAAACTATATGCGCATTAATTCCTTATACATGTACAGGAGAGAGAGAGAGAGAGGGAGAGAGGGGGGGGGGGCTTTAAACACAAATGTATATATCAAAGAAATCATCATATCATTCATACCGAGCTTCAACTTAAATTTTTCGAGTAGTAATGCCACCGCATTGATGTGCTCGTCGATTAGATTGATGAGAGCGATGCGCGCATCAAATCAGTTACTGTTCCTAACAGTAGCGCGCATTTATCCAATTCAGTACTCCTTTATACCCGAATGTGATTTGTCGAACATTTCAAATTATATATTTTTTTAATGGTTTATTATACTGAGAAATTTAAGGTTGATCCACCCTCATGTGATGTCATAGGTTTTTCAAAAATGTTTATTTCATTAAACTTTGCACATGATAGAAATATATCTTCTAAAGGAATTACATTTACTGGATATAAAAAATAATTTGGTAAACTTTTGATAGTGAAAACATTGCTATTTCACATAGATGATTAAATTATTGTCAAGGGCAATAACTCCTATGGTGACAATTTCTCTACCTTGGGTGTATTCTACATTGATTTTCCTAATATGCACATTAAATTTATGCATATTTACAAATGAGCAGTTGTTCTAAACTGCTAACAGTTCAAATGTCATTTTTATTTATTTCATTCAATTATGTTCTACGAAAATTATTCAACATGTGCGATTCTGATGTAAACCTATACTTCTGTTTTTGTAGGTCTGACATCTTAATAAAGGTGGCAACATACACATTTTGTTTCACGATTAATTAAACTATAAATGAGTAGAAAAAGAAAGCATTTCAAGGTTTGAACACATAAGTTTCTTACAATTTCTGAGGGTGGATCAACCACATCGAACAAATTACTGATTAATACGGTGCCTTTAGGTATGATTGCCTTCTCTCTACCTAACAGTAACACCGTCATTGAAAATATTATTTTCTTTACATGATATGATTATAGACGAAAAGAACATGAGTGATATTTCATAATGAAATAGTTTTTGCAAAATGCAGCTGCAGGAAGGGGGGTGTCGTCGGTAAATATACGAAACACTCCTCTTTGGTCCACTGTAGATTGTAGGAAATTATCAGATCCTTGATAAGAACAACGTAAGTTTTACATCATTACCGGTATATGATAATTAAATATCGTTCAAAGTTTCAAGGCTATCCGATAAGCCATATACTAGAAATCTTTACAAGCTATTTTACATTCACAGAACTCTGAGATCCACCAGGAAAATAGTTAGATCCTCCATTTCCCATAATATGCACATTTACAAATGGTAATGAAGCATTGCACAAAGTTACAAATCTATTCAATAAGCCATAAAGGAGGAAAGGTCTTCATAATCTATTTTACATCCTCCACCCCTCGTCGACCCATCCACCATGCCTTTAAGGAAACTGATTCGCGGGATCGACCCCTCTGTCCTGACAATATGAACATCTTACAAATGGCAGTGAATTAAGCATTGCACAAGGTTTCAAATCCGTCCAATAAGCCATATAAGAAGAGAAGCGTTCAAACAGATTTGTGGCAAACGGACGCCCCCCCCCCCCTTATCCCCCCCCCCCCCAATAAGGGGGGGGGGGCTGTCACCTATGGAAACGCCTACTTACAACGGCAAGGGTAGCCTCGGGCTTGTCCAAGTGAAAGAAGGTTTAATTAATTCTGTGATAACAATGAGCCATGATACATGCTTAACGGGAGCCTAATTTCTCTCAGAGAGTCAGAAAAATTTGAGATCGAGGATTATTTAGAGGACAGAATTTCATTTAGATCAAGAACCAGGGATCGAAATTCGGGCAGTCGAAAGTCGCCTATATTTCCCCCCTGATTGTGATACACGCATACACGTATTGTATACATTAAATGGGGAGCTTTTTATTTATATAATATACGTTATATGTTTATAAACACAACCCCATGGTCACTCAGTTTACACAGTTTGATACACTACCACGCTACCACTATACGTTAATATACAGTCCTTCATCTGTGGCCCCGGGGTCATGGGACGATGAATATTGATACCACATGAATATTGATACCGCATGAGGACGCTTTATAAACGGCACCCCTATGGCTCCCGAGGATGAATAATGTATATGGGTGAAATATGTCCGTATTTTCATCTGTTATGAAACAAATTAACATTTAACGAGGGGGGGGGGTGCTGTTTCTTTAGAAATCCTACTGCAAGCGTCGAAAACACTGAAAATGACAAATTTAGGTCTTCAACGTTATGAAACTATATATATTGAAATTGTCAAAAGTTACAAAACACGGGAATCATGCATGATATTTTGAACTTTCTACCATTTCGGGGACCACTTTAGATGACCTACGGCACCCTTTATCTTTCTCTGTCTAAAAAAAAAAAAGTAGGAGTAGGCCCAAAAAAGGTGAGAATCGGCCCTATGAAATGGTAAAAATTAATAATTTTCTGCACAGAAGATAATCTGTGTATGATAGTTTATTATTGTGGTAAAAAGTTCGGAACTGGTTTCCCAGCTATTTGTACCATATTGGAATATTCTGAATCTTATTTTTTGTACTTGGAAGATGATGTAATTTTCACATATATGAGCCAAGAATTTAAAATATCTCCCCAAGATTCATTATTTTCTTTAAGTTAAGCATTCTAAAATAAAACTATCTCCAAAATCATATAATTTCTTTAAAAAATCACTTCCATGAACAGCGAAAAATATATTAATTCATGACTTGTCAGTGAAGTACTGCGAAATCGTATGTTTATTGTTTTCTGTATATATACGCCTTTTATATTTTTGTTTCGTTTAACCAATATTGCTGGAATTTCTGCACACGTGAGAAACAAAAATGGTGCAACGGGGTCACCTTGCCGACACCCCCTTTGTATGTCAAATTGTGCTGACAGAAATCCAATTTGTAAAATGTAAAATAGAGATTTGAAATGTGTGTTATCCATTGGGTAAAGTATGAACTACGAAATCAAAATACTTTAAGAATTAAGAATGACCATGACACTGAGTCGAACGCCATCTCAAAATCGAAGAATAGCTAGTAGGTCTGAAAAGTAATCACATTCGGTGTAAGACGATAAATTGAGTATTCTCCCCATTGTACCCCCCCCCTTTTTTTTTTTTTTTTTTTTTTTTAGAAACGAGACTGTGTATATTAGAAACTATGTGATCCAATACCTGTTTGATTCTGAAACTTGGACAACCTGATATAATCGTGTATACTACATTTAAAAGTGTAATTGCAGGACGCCATTTTTGTTTTAAATTGCCTTAGTTTACCACCTTTATAGGTAAGCATGAAATAATTCCAAGTTTTTGCGAAACAGGAATTTCTCCCCCGAGGAATATACAATTAATGGCTCTTAAAATATAGTTTTTGATATAACTTCCAAACAAATCTAAAGAAATCAGCTGTGCATCCATCGCTTCCTGGAGCTTTGTTGTCAGTTTTCATGTGCTTTTTAAAACATTTAATCTGCTACGACAAGGGGTGGGGTGTAGGGGAAGGAGGCGGGTGGGTACGACAAAGGGTGGGATGTAGGGGGAAGGAGGCGGGTGGGTACGAACGCCGTACGTTCTCCCCATTCCTTATCCAAAGGTATCGCAGATCGCTGTTAATAGATTCGTGTAAACCGCTAAACTTTACAAACATTATCTTATCTTATAATTAATATTCAAGATAAATTTGTTTATCGCTTGTAAATAGATTCCTAGAATGTTGATTTTGATTGAAATAAAGCATATTTCCCCGCCTTTTGGTACTATTTTAACTGTCTTGATCATTTTATACCCTTTTCCGCCCCGCCCCGTTCCACATTTTAGCAACACCCCATCAAGAGAGTAAATTATGAAATAACCACTTGCACTTGTAAGTATTTAGAATCAAACTCTAGGTGTGTGACAGCATCTAGTTTACTACCCCCCCCCCCCCTCCCGAGCAAAGTTCGGGGTGTGTGCATGGGTGTTGTTATATAGGAATCACCCTGTTCTGTCTGTCTGTCTGTACAGTTTTATTTCCTGGCGATAACTTCTTTGTTCGTTGACACAGGCATACAATACCATAGTTGGCACATAAGTGTATCACCCTGAGACGATATTAGAACTGCGTACACTCTCGACCCCTATATGACCTTGACCTGAAGATTAATATATAACATGGACTTGTCACTTCGTTGTTCTTTGACGTAGGCTAACCATACTTGGCACATGGGTGTATCACCATGAGACGATATCCCGCGTACATTCACGACCTCTATATGACCTTGACCTTTGGATTAGAATTACAGCTGTGTTGTTTAAAATATGGATTCGTATCCGGGCCATAGCTTATAGACATACCATGTTTGGCACAAGGTGAGACGATGTGTCGCGTACATTCATGATTCAGAGACTCAATAAAATATATAGGTGGTGCGAGTATTCTTTGTGAGTTTTACTAACGACACCGCGAGTTATTTTCATACGAAACGCCAAATTAAAATGAAGCTTAAACGATTAAAGACATCTTTAATGATTTGAAGATATCATTAATTCAATCATTGCGCATAATAATTGAACTAATGAGCAAGTGATCAAAGACGAGAACAATAACTCTATTTGATTTGATGCGCACTATGTTCATTCATGCAATTGATGAGAGTAAAAATTGATTTGTGCATAGCTCGAACACAAGCATGATAACCCCATGTTGTCTTTTTAATTTACCGAATCTCGTTCAATGTAGAAATCAAAAATATACTTCCAAAAAAATTGACATCACTCCAAATCTCTAATTTGAACCTCTTTAATTCAAATGAGGAAAGCAGGATTGAAAGCAATAATTAATTTGATGTGCGCATCAATTGCGCTCATTAATTCAGTTAATGTGCAAGTCAATGTGATGGAATTATTGCCCGCATTATTGCTTGCAAAATTTAATTTGGAGTTCGATAAGAATGATTTGAGGATTAAATGTATTTCCCTATTTGAATATTTTAGCAGGTAAGCCACATGCACGGACCGTGGATACGGACCTGGGTAACTCAGTGCATGGCTAGAACACCTGACTATTAATGTAGGGGTCCCGGGTTCGATTCCCGGTCCAGCCATCGATTTTCTCTCTTTATGTTACTGTTGGTGCCGTCGACCAGCCCTGCACTACAGACTGTTCAGCCAGGGGCGAAAGTAAACCCGGCCTGGGTTGTACATTTTCGGGGATATCAGTTCTCTTTAGAAAAGTAGAGAGGCATAGCCTACCATTCTCTTGATAGCCTACATGGGCGAAGGCAGTTTAAGGAGAAGACGATTTAAGGATGGAGGAATGTAGCAGTTAGACGGGTCCAATCGCCTGGTAGCCAGTTACCCTAGGTCGAGCACCTGACTAGAGATTCAGGATACCACCTGACTATAGAGATTCAGGATACCCAGGTTCGAATCCCGGTCTGGCGAGTCCGTTGCAAGAATGACACTTCTAGATCTGAAAATTCAAATACTGAATATGTCCATAGTTTTAAAAATGTATGGACTAAAACCCAATTCCCTGGTCACAGTGGAGAAAATTTCTGGAGTTAGTCATTACGTTTATTCCGGATTATTGTAGACTCCGGTCGCATTTTCTCGTTACTATATCAAAGCATGTTTCCTGCATGAATTATTGACAATGTCATGTGGAAGATACACAGCGACGAAAATGTTACATGGTTAGTGGTAAACAACCAGGGTTGGCAAAAAAGCGGTCAAACTAGTATTGACCGTGGCCGTGGTCAATACTGGTTAAAACCGTCAATACGGTCAATAGTGGTCAATTGTGGTCAATTGAAGATTTAATGGTCATTATTCTATACTATTGGTTATTTAAAATGTTAATGGGTTCATTATGATGATAAATACTGTAATTCTAAACATACACTTACAACTTACATTCAAATGAGATTAAATAATGCATAAGATTTTATTCAATTGGGAAAAATGCTCACTGTAAAATTATAACTATTTAACTATTGTCCTAGCAAAGAGCAGGTGTCAAGTCCCTATTTATTTCTATATTTTCCTATAAACTTGAAAGTCCCTATATTTCCATACAAGTCATTATTGAAGAGTATTCATCAGGTACCTAATGATCACATGGTGTGTCATGTGGGTGATGTTTTCATAACAATAACAACACACAATTGCCATCCTGGACTTGGGTATGTTAATTAACACTTGTCCATTATACCTGACCCCAAGTAATATCTTGCTCCATTTAGAGCACTGTCTTTTGCAACATGTTTATCACCCAGTTTAATATTTATTACTAGATCACAGTGCTCAGCTGATCTAGCTGTTATTTTGTCCAGGTATAAGCAAAATTATTTTGTCTCTCATTGTCAAACTATACTACCTGTAACCCTCTACATGTACATGGTATAGTACTGAAGATATGTTGACCATAGTAGTCAATTATCCAATATATTTATATCTTAAACATGCAGAATTGTCTCTGAAAAGTGCTACTATCAGTATTGCATTGAAACGGTTGCCCATTAACTAAAAAGTTTATAATAGGGGATATCAGCTAGAAATGAGAGCTTTGAAAAGGTCAGAAGTTCATATGGGTGTAATTAAATGATTATTATCATTAATTGATCAATAAATACATGCTTTGGAATAAGCTGATTTTTTGAAAGACTATAAATCTATTATTTTTGCATGAAATGTATTTAAAATTGGGAAAAGGACACTTTAAATTTCAATTGACCAATATTGACCGCTATTGACCATTTTGGGAGTATTGACCGGGCGGTTATAACCGTTAAAACCGCTGGTTAAAACCGGGGGCGTTTAAACGCCCAGACCCTGTAAACAACATATTAAAACATGCTTATAATGTTTGTTTTGATAGAATGTTTTATAGCCAGACCCGTCCCAAGACACAGCTAGATTTATGATATTTTAACTAAGGTTGGTTACGATTCTGACGCCTAGACTGTCGCCTTCATTGATGATGAATGATTTATTGCAGAGATATGTTCAGTACGGAGCTTTTCTACATCAGCATGGAGATTACACAGATTTAAAAGTCATAAAGTCAACCTGGCCAAAGGTTTTGGATCCAAGTGGAGACTTGCGTAAGATATTTTGTTCTTTAATAGAATGACCATACATGTCAAGCTATCCATTAACTTTGGGAAATGTGTATGCCCAATCCATCTGTCAAAAGGTTTGTGAAGTTGTGAACACTATTATCATTTACAGTGCCAAGTACAATGTATTGCTGTGTCAAGCCTTTATTCTTATTCTTTTTAATTTGTATTTTTTTTAAATTATTATTTTGATACAATCATTGGTACATAGAATCACAGACATTTCTGCTAATCAACGAATTTACCAAAGAGGTGACCAAAATTACTGATAAATTGACCAAAATTACCTCATTGTATGTTCATCTATATGGCATTTAGTCTTGCATAAAATTTCATGATGATTGGTAATGATTTGAAGAACTTGTGGACATAAAACCGAAATGATGAAGTGTAAATCGAGTTATTTCCCTTAAGTGAACTCGCAGTGTGAGCGATCTATTAACTAAAGCATGTACCCTTTATGGAGATTTAGACTTGTAAACCAGAACAAATATTTTTTTATATGGTCAGTATGATCTAAATGCATTTCTGGCTACAGGCTATTTATAGGTTGCTCACTTGAAGTCACTTTGAAAGTTCGCTGAAAGGGAAATAACTCTGATTTATGCTTCACAATGTCAGTTTGTAAGTCCATAATTTCTTCAAATCATTACCAATCATCATGAAATTTTATGTGCGACTCGATGACATACAGATGAACAGACCAAGACGTAATTTTGGTCAGTTTATCGGTCATTCTATGTACCATACAATCATTATTGTGGCTATGGGGAATCTTATGCAGCATTAGATGATCTTTGCTGAATGAATTTTCTCCCATCTTTCATTGAAACTTTACCAAAATATTCAGTACCAAGTACAGTTGTGCAAGACACCATTGTTTTTAGGATGAATTCCTGTACCATATAACTTAAACTTAGTCATTGTGATATAGGGGGTGTTAGTGAACATTGCATTAAACTGGCATGAAATTGATAGAAATGTTTAGAGGGATTTGGACTGCATAAGCATACTATTTTACAGAGGGGGGGGGGGGCATATTTTTGAATATGTTAATAAACTCGTTAATAACTGTAAATGCATGGTATGCACAACTCATATATAAAGTCTTTGAATTTCAAGTTGTTCTTTGAAAGTCATTGAAAAGAAATTGAATTATTTTGAAGTATGGAAATTTTAGGACTTGTGATTCATCAAAATTGCTTGAATTTCTAAGTTTTTCAACCTATCTCTTGTATAAATTGTGTAAAATTCTAACTTGAAAAACTAATGTGACATCTTTAAATCATACCATTTTATGGTTTATAGTTCTTTAAACTTCTCTCATTGATAAGCATAAGCATGTACATGCAAGTAATTTTGATCAGATCATTCTATGTATGGAAAAATCATGTATAAATTCAGTGATGGGTCAATATGAACCATGAAGTGGACAATGTAAATACTGTAAAGGGGGAAATATTCGCGTGGGTTTTATTTTCGCTATATTCGCGATTATATCAACTACCGCGAAATTAAAACCACCGTGAAATGCTGTTCAGTGTGTTTAGGTATATGTACTTTCAGCGAAATTTAAACCATCGCGAAATGCTTAAAGTTAAAAATCGTGAAATTTTAGCCCCAGGAAATTAAAGCCCTTTACAGTAGATGGTTTAGCAGGATTCATTAAAAATTTGTAACCATGAGAATTTTGTTTAAACAGGAATGGTCAAGCATTGGATGGTAAAAAGTATGGGCCCTTGACGGATCTCCCGGATTACACATTCTTAGGTAACATTGTCTCGTTTCTTTCACCTAGTGTAAAAAATTTGTTTTTAGTACATGCAAGTCAATTATTAAAATATGAAAAGTATAAAAATGAACATTTGCAAAAGTTTACAAATTTGATCTGAACAGATGGAAGGCCTACACCACTAACAAAAAAACAAGAACAGAGACTTGCAGAGAGGAAACAAGTTGCCGTAAGTCTATCTTCGATGTCTTTTAATACGCCCACATAAAAGCGGGCGTATTATACTATACCGCTGTTGTCCATCTGTCTGTCCCTATCACATTGTCTTTGCAACTCCTCCTAAACCCTTGGAGGGGGGGGGGGGGGTTAATGAAACTTGGAACAAAGAAAGATCACAATGCGGAGATGTGCATATTACAAGGGGTGTTTTTTAAATAAGTTAAGAGTCCTTGGACTTAAGTTTTTCTATGCAAAATACTTTCAAATTGTCTTCTCAACTCAGTTATTCCTCCTAAACCCTTTTGGGGATTTAAATGAAACTTGGTACAAAGAAAGATCACAATGTGGAGATGTGCATATTACAAGGGGAATGCTGTCCGATGTTTTTTTGAAAGGAGTTTAAGGCCCTTGGACTTGGGCTTTTTAGGTCACCTGAGTAAACTCA
>CAJDSM010000385.1:0-23805 GCA_903981925.1 Ostrea lurida
AGTTACATTATGATATAGATTTGTCAGCATATATGCTACAATATATTTATTTTTCTATCTTTTTCTATTGATTTGTACATATGTAGCTACATGCTTTTTCCTACACTTGAGTTTTCACAGTTAGTAATGTAGAAATATTTTATCTGTTTTATTCATCAAGTCGCGTCTTTTTGAACCCCAGGTAGTGGTACATGTGTATGTCTAGCCTGTGAATCCATTGCTAATCATGCATTCATCTGTGAATTACTGCGTTATATTTCAGTCTACAATGTATGGAGATGACGACGATGATGATGATGACGATTATGATGAAGATGACGATGAATATGATTTATCAACGGCAAGATGAAAAAGTGAAAGTGTAACTGCGCAAAATTAGATTAAATATTCCGATTTCCGGGATCTTGACAACGGTCGTCTGTATAATCTTCTGTGCTTGACCCCTCAGAATGCAAAGGAATTTCTCGTCAAATCAACATACTGGGGCTAAAGTTACCATCATTATTAGTTAGAAAAATAGAAAAGCAGATTTGTCTCAGAGGTGCTCATCAGAAAGAGATCTGTAGACATAGAACTTCAATCAAAAGTTGTCCACTTTGACATATTTTGATAAGGAATATCATTAAGTTTTGTAGAAATACATTCATTGCATTTAGCTGATGTATGTTCATATTATATTGTTAAGGGTTTTTTTTAATGCGTAAAAGAAACCGAAGATGCATCATTTTAAATATTCCTTTTTAACACTTGTGTTTTTAAAAAATATAAGTGTATTTTTCAATTCCAAAATTGATTTGGTACATTTCTTTTATATTAGTAAGAAGTTGCCATGACGACATATCATACGTCCATTTCCATGTGTCTGTGATATTATGACTGTTTTGGACAAGTTGAAGAAGTTTATTTATTTTGTTATTTTTATGTATTATTCTTTGTATTGCATTTTATACTTTATTTATTTGTTTTTAACTTGCTAGTACAATTAATTAATTTGATTATAGATATATTTCATCTAGGATGATTTTATTTAAGGTTTAATAGAATTGGTCTGTGTCAAAACAAATAAGAGAGAGACAAGAATTTTTTTTCCAAGTGTTATTTGAACTAAAACAATGAAAGGTAATTTTGTTGTCGTCATTAAGAATATGATGGTCACCAGGCTTGTAGAAAAATGTAGTGAAGTTTCCTGTCATGATGGCAGCCATGATCTCTTCCAATGATGACAAGAAAAACATATTTTTACATCAACACTTTTGAATTGATTGTAGAAGACATTTGTAGGTAACATGGATTTGTGGAAAAGTCTAGAAGATTGTGTCTCATGGGTTTGTGTGATGACTCACAAATAATAGTTCCGGTAGTGATAAATTATAGTCCCGGAAGTGATAGATAATATGCCAATCATATAAAAGGTTATATTTTTTTTTTCTTGAGACATGAGTTGTAGAACTTTACTTGGGTAAATGTAGTATTGGCCATTTCTTTTGCATAGTATAAATAAAAGGTCATAGTTATAAAACTGTGATGCGGTAAATAGTACAAGCCTAAGATTTCTATTGTGTAAAAATTTTTCCCAAGATTTAATATTCAAACTAAAATTGTAATTTTTGGGGGATGAAAAGAAACTTGAGGAAAATAGTTGAGACTCAATATTTCGATACTAGGCACCTGATTCCACCTCTGAAGTGTCCAGGGGTCCGTGTTTGCCAAACCCCTGTTTTTATTCTATTGGGACGTACGAGATTGATCACTGTTTGTATCTTTGCTTTACTGTTTTGCATATGTAACATCTTCAGTTTAAGGCCTTACTTTTGGAACTGTGACAGAAGATAATTTAAACATGCATGTGTTACACTTTGTAATTTTCTTTGAATAATGGCCAAGTTCTACTTGTAATTTTTTTAAAGCGTAAGAAAATCAAACTTGCCCAAAGCACTTCTATCAATATCCATCGAGCAAACATAGTGTAAATAAGGTCCCTCACTTGAAAAACTAGGGAAGGAGTTCAGTGTTGCAGATTGTGTACTTCTATGTAAATATTGCTCAAAATACTGCGTTATCAGCTATCCTGTAATTTTCTCAACATGGCGAAAATCTAAATCTTTACCATGTGCACATCAAAGGATCGAGTATTTTTTAATTATAACATTTCTACAAGTAATCGTATGAACTGTAGATATGTAGCGTTATTTCTAGAGAGCACATTTCTTAAAATGATTTAAATATTTGATGTGCCTACAATATCAGTGCGAGATTCTCTTCAAATAACTATTTAATGTTGTCTTCAGTTGAATGTTTCTCTAATTAATTCAAATTAGTTATGCGCACCAGTCAGATAGTCCTTTTGGAGATAGTAATGTATATTTTAATAATGGTGTATCTTAAATTCAACACTTCAAGATTGAATTAAATAGTTACTGAGGGTATCTTTTAATTCAACACGTTGTACGATTGGATTATGCGCATTGGATATTTTAAAAAGGCAACTATCTCACTTACCATCCTAAATATTCAGATGGATAATTATCTTTTTAATTAAATGTTGCTCTCTAAAGGAATTGATGTGCGCATTAATTCCTTACATAAAATCATTAATTAATGGATATCTTTAAGAGATCATCGAATTAAATACCGAGATCCTAGTTCAGAATTGCAAGCATCGATGCGCTCATCATTAAAAATTGGATGCTAACAATTGTTGAACTTGATGTGTGCATGTACATGTTTTAAAAATCCAATCGTTTGCGCGCAAATGGTTGAACTGTGCGTGCATCAATTCAATATTGACAATAATATTTTGATGCGAAGCATCAAAATCGGCCGCTAAAATTAAACATTTTAAATAGACTCATTACAGAAACGACCAACATACTCTTGTCCGATTATATTTTGTCCATGCCCTTCAACTCCGGCCATTTTTAATTAGGCAGCTAGATTAATATTGCAGTTGAGAATTGATTTCTAAATGTAAACGCATCAGCATGAGATAGACATATGGAGCAAAAAAAAAAAAAATTGCAGAAACATCTTGTGTTTCTAGTTGAAGTCATACCCGATCTCTGTCCGCAGATGATGGCGACAATTCACAAATGGCAGATGATTTTTTGACGCGCGCATCAATTCACTTGTGCGCAAGTTTGAGTCTTAGATGTTTTGGCGCTCCGTGCATGTAGCCATACTATAGAACCTGGATTTGGGCGGAGGCTACACGTTCATTCATAACACTTTGCTTATACAATTCTTTCACAATCCACAGATTTTAAGGTTCACACATAACCCCCACCCCCGTGAGTACACAGACGTACCGCTAGAAAGGGTACTTTTTCGACAAGTCAAAATATATCAATGGGATGCAATTTTCATCAATGTTATATCAAAAGGTAAACAATCTGTCATGCCGTTACATAAATGGGTAGTAAATGTATCTGGATCCATCCTATTAATCAAATTTGCAATCTGACATGAAATCATTTTTGACATTAACCAGTGGCGGATCCAGGAATTGCAAAAGGAAAAAGCTGGGCCTCTATACGTCGCTTGGCTAGAGGTTCATGAATGAAGCCCAAGTGGGCCCAGGGGGCTAAGCCCCGGAAGCTCTAGGTTTAAGGACTTTCCAAGTTCATTTTTTAGGGGTTTATTTTAGCTATATTCATTATACATAATATACTTTTTGGTCGCCAAAAGGGGGGGCCCGGCCCCTGGGCCCCCTCTAAATCCGCCACTGTAACTACAAGATGTAGGCGCAATATTACAATGAAACATCTTAACAGGTCACCAATTGATGTATACATGTGTATGAAATAGTATGTTTCGACGGTGTCAATATTATGAAATGGTATGGTATTTTCGAACAACATATTAAATAAATATTAATGCATGGGAGAGGTTGGGTAAAAAATAATCAGCAGTACCCAAAAGTATAGGTTGGAGCCCCCCCCCCCCCCCCCCCCCCCCGGCAACATATCTCAATGTGGATCCCACCCTAAGGCCCGAAGTCCTAATCTGGGATCGAGTAGGGAATGTTGCAGTTTCCAAGGACGCAATTACTGACATGTCCTTTATAATCATACACACAATATTTCTTTAGAATGTAAGAGAATTAGCGAAGTTGGATGTTTTACTAGGCACCAGACACCCTCTGGACCTCGCCGTTTGATATTTCTTCCCCCGCAATGCACTTATAAGTAAGAGATACCCAGTTTATAGCCTTTAACAAATTTTAATTTTTTTTAATAATTAATTAAATTTTAAATTTAATAATTAATTTTTTTTTTAATATAATAAATAATTAATAATTAAATGCATTTTCACTGCACTACTTATTTGGACCACCCTAGTCGCAGTATTGAATTTTACATGTTGGTATTCTTCTATTGTGCAGCCGGTTAGAACAGTATTTTTAAAGGATGCACTCTTCAATACATTGATAAGCTCCCCTTATGCTCTGGGGACGAACTGACCCAAGACTCGTGAATTTTACTTCTAGATTCTATGTTAGATACGTGATAATTGCACATCAAGAGTTATTATCCAATTACTGAGAGAGAAGAGAGAGAGAGAGAGAGAGAGACTTTCACCATGTGAGCCATAACCCCAACTCCTAGAACCATACGCAAACTCAGGGTAGGGGCACTTAACTGATTTAATTTAAGTTTTTGACCCATCAGGTCCCAGTAACTTCAGCTACCCGACATGACCGGAAAGAATGTCCATGATTAGGTTCAATAATAGCTAGGAACGACGGACAGACTCAGACGTGAAATGAGTGGTCACATGTATGTATAATTGATTGATTATCGTGGAGGTATACTAGTTAAGCAGCATCATGTAACTAGCGATATTCAAGACGTGGTTTATGACTATACCTTAGTCATATATATCTTTCGTGATATACGTGTATATACAAGCTTTCCTCTTTCCCTCTTCTTTCCCGGCCCACTTTGCTTAAAAATACACCCACGCACCAACAAAATCCACACCCATGGCTCTTATATTACAGCATATATGTTTTAATTACATATATACAAATGTACTTATAAATATGACTGTCTTAATCTGTAAAATATATAATGTCTACCTAGCTGTAAACAAACTATGACAATAATCAAGTGTCTTGCGTGTACATTTTTTTTTTTTACAGAATTGCTTTGTGCATGTACATGTACATATGTTTACCTCTACATAGGTATTTTAAGATCTGCTCAAGGACAAAAAAATAGAAACCGCTGCCTCTCTCTCTCTCTATCCTCTCTCCTCTCTCTCTCTCTCTCTCTCTCTCTCCTCTCTCTCTCTCTCTCTCTCTCGTGTCTCTCTCTCTCTCTCTCTCTTCTCTCCTCGCATATATCCCCAGCTTAGGTCTTATTTCCATTCTTTTATTGTGATATGATTGTATATTTGGTGTATATACATGTGCACCAAAAATAAATTTAATGCTCAACACGTACACGCCTTTAATGGTACTGCTTTATAATCTAGGGCGAATAATTTGCGTTATCTCCGATATCCTGCAACTTGCAGGAATTAAGAGAAATTTTCAATATCATTAAAAGACATGTATATTTATGTATCCATCATCATCCAACTCCCTCTCTCCCGATTCCATAGTCATCAAGGTAGGAAGGGGGGGGGGGGCTGTACAGAGAAAGGATTTTATTCTAGAAATAAATCCATTCTTTTCTATTATGTATTCTAGTTTTGATTTTTTATATACTTGCACTAATTGAATTTACAAGCATCTTGAAAAAATACAAAAATCCGTCCTCCCACGTGGCTAATTATGCAAAATAGTAATGCGCATGCTCGACCGGATGCACGGTGCGAGGTCATGTCAATGGACAACGAAAGGAAAGTAGACGATGCAGCAGTAGGTTCGGTATGGATGTTTAGCTCTGGAAAATCAACTACTATGATCCAAATGGAGGTTGAAGAATGTATGAGTCACTAGTACCTTGTCAGGGTTGTGATACTGATATAGAGTTGTCGAGATTCCACATATTTGTGGAAATCTTTGAAACATGAAGTGGCAAGCTTTGTTCGGCTGTGCGATCAGCTGTGTGCTGCTGTGCGCGCCGGCGAGGATCTCAGCATCCTCAGAGGCGGGGGACCACAAGAATGAAACAGAGAGATACAAGTTAGTGGTCTTTGACTTTGATCGGGTGGAGCTGCCCTTTGTAATATGCCTGTGGATCCTCATAGTGGCTTTGGCAAAAATAGGTAGGTACTTTGCTAATATCAATTGTTAAACCATTTTTCCATATTCAGTGAGTGGGAAATATGAAATTGGTTTGTGAAAAATAACGTTGCCCATGACCAGGAAGAATGAACTAATGTTGAGGCTAAGGTGAAAGTCATTTGATCACACCAATAGAATGCACTGCAGGTCCCCAGTACTGGCCTTATCAACTACACTGTGTAGATTGGTGAGGCTAATGGGTTTAGAAATCTTATAGTACCCATTTACTGCTGGGTTAAGTTGCTACAGCTGGGACAGTCCCAGGAATAGAAAATGTTGAGACATTTTTGTTTACAGTATGTCTTCAGCAAAGTTAAACCTCACTGGAGGGAAATTTAGACTGGGTCCAGAAAATAGTGTATCTAAGCCTATATACCGGTACTCCCATGTAATTCTGTAAGTGATGTGGGCTCTGCTCCTCTATACTATATAAAATAGTATATTGTAGTATTGAGGGGTAGACCTACATCACACACAGAATTACATAGGGAACGCCTATACCGTTTGCATATATATCCAAGAAAAGTACAAAATCATTGACCGACCAGTGTCTGTAGTACGTAAAACTGTCATTGTATGAAGTTATACTCAACTAATATTGATGCCTGTACATCAGTATACTATGCCATGCACAAGTTATTGAATGCTAAGTTATTGTATGATAATGCATGAGTAGTTTTATTGATGTACTCGTGAAACTTAAGTGTCATGATTCACATATTATCAGAAATCTTCATCCGTCTTTCACTGTAATCTTTGTGATAGCTGATTCTTTTAACCTGTTTCTGAGTAATCCAGGAATGTCTTGTTTGATAAATATGAAAAGCAAACAGCTGTCTGAACTACTAGTGTTTACACAACATAGTTAGCAAGCTAAGAAGATGATCGCATTCTAACAATGAGAAGGGGGAGGGCCCGGGAATCAGCTGTAAATGAATTGACATATTCCATTTTTAAAATTGTTTAAATTTTTATTCCTGATCAATTTTGAGAACTTATGAAGAGTAAACAGCTGTCTCTGCGGTGTTTACACATGGTGGCGAGCTCAGAAGATGATACAGACTGAAGCATTATCACAAAAAAGAAACAGCTGTAATGAATTGACATACAAGTTGATATGACATTACACATTTTTTAAATGCTTATTATTCCATTTTAATTCTTAGAATATAGACTCTTTTTGTGCCTTTCATTTCTTAGGCAATCTGGATTTCCATCTGTCTAATCTTGGTTGATTGTAACCATACAATTCTAATAAGTTGCATAGAAATTTGTAATTTTAAAGATTTCAGAAAGTGACTGTAATTTAGATGAAAATGATTGGCTTCTGAAACAACAATGTAAGTTTTCAATTAGAAAAAGTAAGAAAATGGTTGGCTCATTTTCACATTTTTGTAGACCACGGAACACACGGTGACAATTTTTTGGATTGTAGGATAGGTACATGTATGCTGTAGATATGAATCAGGTTGAGGGTGACTCCTAGGTGTTTAGGTTTGATTACATATACAAGTTTACAACATCCCGCGTAATAAATGCTAATTCTACCCGGAGGTACAGAAAGATCTTGTCATGAGTACCTGTAGAAGAATCTGTAGGAGTGTGCCACAAGTTCTTGTTTGACCTGGGGATAAAAACTTGTTGTTTTTGTAGATTATCAATATGTGATCAGAATTTTCATAAATTGTGAAATAAACACCCATCGAATCAATAAAAGTGTGAAAATTCATAAGTGAGTTTAACGGCTGCCTGTTAAATTACTCTGTTGTGTTTGTCTACACCTCTTTCTTGATAATCTAGTCATTTTGGAATCACGCATATAGATAAATATTACACCTTTATGTGAAGCATTTGTAAACAATTAATGTTATCTGAAGTGACATGAAACGTCTACATTTGTTTGTGTTTTTCGAGAATGACAACACCCCATATTGATCATAACGGTTTCAACAGCACCTTACGAAGTACAATGCAAATTCACCATTTTAGAGATCCTTGTTTTATGACAAGAATTTAAAAGTACAGGGCCAAGCAGAACTTGCCTGGATTGAGGCCAAAACCATTTATTGTTGTGGTTCTGCTAACATCTAAGACAAGTTAGGGCAAGTAAATAGAAGATATGTTCCCAAAGTTATTCCTTACTTGCATTTTTATCTGATAAAAACAAATATAGAAAGTCTATTCAGCAACATTTTTGTTTCTATGAATGCTTAATACATTTTGGAAGTCTAATGATGACTCATGAGAGTGGAATTTTTCATAGTATTTTATACATAATCAAGATGGTTCATTCGGCTAGATCACAATTTCCTCCCACAAATGGGCCACAATGAATTTGAGGGACTCATTTTCCATAATACACTTTATTAATAAATTTATAGAAGTAACTACAAGTGACAATTCTATAACAATGGTTATTCATTAATCTCTGAAACAATTAAAAAAAAAAAGGATTTTGTTTGATTGATTATTTATTTGTTTGTTATTTGTCCCGTTGAGAATATTTCACTCATATTGAGACATCACCATTGTCTGTAAAGGGCTGAAAATTTAGACCTTTAAATGCTTAGCACTCCTGGCTTTTAACAGTGAGGGTTCTTTTGTGTGCCACACCTGCTGTGACACGGGACCTCCGTTTTTAAGGACCCATGATTCTCACTTCTAAATGCCGAGCTCTAAAAGTGGCAAAGGAGCAATCACTACCTATTTTAAAGTCTTAGCCTCTTAGGTTTGACGCTTGAATGGGGCTGGGTTATAATGTATGGTTGCATGGTCAGGTTAACAGAAACACAACAATTTTCATTTTGGTCCTGTTAATACTGTGAGATATCCTACTGTGTACTTCCTCAAAAGCAATCTCGACAGACCTAATGTGGTGTTTCTGTGAACTGAAGAGGTCACATCAGCATTCTTACTTTCATGCTCACAATTGCCTTTTCTAAAGCATTTTTTCTGTATGCATGAAGGAGCTCAACCAGTTAAGTGTATCAGACTACTCTTTTATTTAAGGAATGAATCTTATACTTCATATCTTGATTGCAGTATCAAAGGAAAAATTAGATTGAAAACTTTTGTCAGTGGTGTGTAGGAATAGATGTATGTAACAATAAAAACAACACGTAACATTCAAAATGACTGTGTTTTCACTAGCTTTTCACTTGTCTTCACACTGTATCATATAGAATGATAACATAAATTCATTTTTATCAATTGATGATATTAATCAAACATAAGAATTCACATTTGCAAACGTGCTAGTTGAATTACTATTACGGTAATACCGTAAATTGTTCTCAGAATAGCTTTAAATGTTATGCAGTATATACTCTCAGTTCTTTGATTTTTAACCCCCCCCCCCCCCCCTCCCCCCCCCCCGCCCCCCCCCACCACCCCCCCCCACCCCCCCCCCCCCCCCTCCCCCACCCCCCCCCCCCCCCCCGCCCCCCCCCCCCCCCCCCGCCCCTCCCCCCCCCCCCCCCCACCCCCCACCCCCCCGCCCCCCCACCACCCTCGTTCCCCCCCCTCCCCCCTCCCAGAACCCCGTCCCCCCCCACCCTCCTCACCCCCCCCCCCCCAACCACAACCCCTTAGTTGATGTATACAAAAAAAAAGGAATCTCATAGAACACATCTGTGGATATGAATTAGCCTGAGTCAGAATGTTAACTTTTTCTTTAAATCAATGAAAAATCCATCAGATTTTCAATTTAATGATGCAGTTGGACTTTGATAGTTCATATATACACTGTTATTGAATTCAGATGTACACAAATTTTGTTACAGCCAGGAAAATTACCAGTAGTGGATGACTACCGCTAATAAACCTGAGTGTGTATTGATCAAGCAAAATTGCGTAGTGTGTATCAGTTCTACATGTTTGCTAACACATAACTAATTTGATAGCAATTAGTTGACCATGACGGTAGCAATTATTTGACTATGACAGAGCTATTTTGACACTTGTAGAAAATTGAATTGTTATTACATGTAAAAGAAATTCTGTTCTACTTAGCACTTGATAACACTTTTCCTGAGTATTCGGTTTCTTGATTATTTTGTACATTACATGTGTCTCTCAGTTTTGGTTGGACCTTTGTCAGAGATGCTGTATGTTTAGAGGTAATTTTGGCAAGATGGTAATGCAGAGGATTAATACAAGATATAGGTTCATTTCTCTCAGCATCTTAATATAGTAAGCACTAATTCACAAGAGGAAAAGATATTAAGGACAGTTTCTTGTACTTCCAATAAAACTATGACTGCAGGGAGGGTTTACCTTAAGATTTGAGTGCGCTTTAATGTTCACAACTGGTAGTTCTTATTGCTAAACACCTGTATTGATGAGAGATGTCAAGATCAATTTTTTGAAACGGGAGCTATTTTCCCCCCTTCAACACATGGTTTTGTGTTAACATGAGGAAAGCCTGAGGAACATGTACTTGGTATCTGGAAAACAAAAGCAGCTGCTATGGATTAATTGAGGACCAAATATATATCATATACTACTGTAGATTTAGTACTAACCTTTTGTACATATACAATGTATATTTTAATATGTATGTGAAAGTTTTATTTATAGCTCACCTGAGCTTAAAGCTTAAGTGAGCTTTTTTGATTACCTGTTGTCCGTCCATAAACTTTTTACATTTTCAGCTTCTTCTCCAGAACCACTGCCCCAATTTCAATCAAACTTGCTGCAATCATCTTTAAGTAAAGGGAATTTAAGTTTGTCCAAATGGAGGACTAGGCCTCAATCAAAGGGGAGATAATCACAAGAATGCACAAATAGGGTGGGTCATTCAAAATCTTGAGAACCAAGTGGGATTGAAAAAACCTGAAATTTATATGAAAGCTTTTAAGACAACAGAATCTTTTGAATATATCTTAAACTATTTTCAGTAGGGCTTTCATATCTTTATGGCAAGACCTTGTTATTACTTATCGTTTGAACTTGTGACCTTCAGGGTTGGATTGGCCTACTTTAATTCAAAAAGTTTAAGTTTTTATATTTAAAAGTCTATATATAATATAATGGCAAGATCTTTCATTTCATACCATTTTCAGTTACATGTATTGTTGTGATCCTTCTGGGCAAGGTTGCGCGCGTGAGGCAACAATATGGGGCGGACAATTTTCAAGGAAATAAAGATTTTTTTTTTAAAATCACCTCTTCTGAACAATGGCAGAGCCAAGGTCACTCGGGTGAGCGATGTGGTCCATAGGCCTTTTTTTTTTTTTTTTTTTTTTTTTAGAGGAATGAACATGTTCTGAATATTTGACAATCTAATCATTTGTGTCGTTGGTAATTTGAGTGCATTATGTATTTATTTTGTGTTTGACCTTGCATCCACTTTGCAGATCTGACAATCTTTAGGTATAAATTCTCTGTGTATCTATCAAAAATCAATCCATACAATGCCTTTTGAGACTGAGTTTGTTCAATGCTGTTGGGAAGATGGCTGTTTCTGCAAAATGTTTAGGAGTGTAGGACTCCTGGAGCTGAACGTACATGAACACTTACTATTAATAATTCCATTGACAATTATAACTTGGATCATGACTGAACCCACTGCAGCCACCATGCTGTGTTTGACATGCAGAGGATTCTCTTGACTCCATCACGCACCCACACAAGATGAGGATATGACCAAATCAGAAACATGGTGATACATATTGTTTTAGCAATTGTTTGTCCTTGAGAAGAAATCCATTTTCAATTAAGAAAAATAATGCAAAATTAGATCTTGTTTACAAAAGATGAATGGTTTTGACATTGATAATATTATAAAACTATAATTTATCCTAATTTCTATTAGTATTAATATGAGGAAGAAAGACCCAGCCCTCTCCTAAAATAAAGTCCCTGGTCAACATTGGCATTTGGTCATAAAACTGATATACTGGCATCTGAATTTCTTATTATAGTTCTAACCCCAAATCTCACATGCCACTGTTTGTAAATTAAAGTTTTATTGCCATTGAATTGTTTACATAGCAACACTTTCTTGTTTCCCAGTTTAGGGTTAGGTATTGATAAGAATATAGGTTCTTGCAGATTTTGAAGTGTTATTAAGAGTTAATCCCCTTTATACATAGCATGAATTTAATAAAAATTTCTTGATGAATTTTATTATACCCCCCGCAAACGAAGTTTGGGGGGGTATTAGGTTTCACCCTGTTCTGTCAGTCTGTCCGTGCTTTCTGCCTCACGGCAAATATGTTGTGTCCGCAACTCCTCCTAAACTGACGCTTTGGCCAGGATTTACAGTGAAACTTTGTGTATGGTTAGAATTAACCATAATGGAGATGTGCAATTGATTGTCAGGAATTTTTTTTATTTGGCAACATTTTCAGTGTACATAGATATGAACGTTTTCTTGTGATACTTAGGCATTTTTCCAACTCAATATACCCATTGGCATCAGTGCGTTGTCCACATATCTCCTCCTGAATACGCGTTGCAAGGAATTTTTATGAAACTTAATGGAGTTGCTTAGAAATATAATATGGAGAATGTGCAATATTGTCAGGAATTTTGTTTGAAAACATTTTTTGTACAAGATATGAACGTTTTGGACTTAGGCATTTTTCACCTATATAACCTATGCCCTCAGTGCTTGGGTGCCGCTAACTCCTCCTAAACGACTTGCAGGAATTGTTTATTCGGAAACTTTGTGGAGTGTTAAAAATTATAATGGAGATGTGCATATGTCTAGGAATTTTATATTTGGACAATTGTTGTACAAGATATTGACAACGTCGGTGGACTTAAGGCATTTTCCACAAAATACCTGATTACAGGTCGAGTGTGTTGTCCCAATCTCCTCCCTGAAATGACTTCATGATATTTTGATGAAACTTTGGTGAGGAGTGTTAGATCACATAATGCGAGATGTGCATATTGTCAGGAATTGTTGTTTGGCCAAACTTTTTTGTACAAGATATGAAACGTTTTGACTTAGAGCATTCTTCACCAATAGTATCTGCATTAGTGCATTCGTCACAAATGCCTCACCAAAAGAATAATATACTAATTACCCATTGATTACACAACTTCTAGTCTGGTGATCGGGCTCTGAGAAAATCTGTCGTGAGTTTCATTTAGTAGTGTGCTCCGCGGGGGGTATTAGTCCGGATAGGACAGTTCTAGTTGATTTTGTTGATAGTCAAAAGTTGAAGTAATACTAGAATATAAAAGATAGTATTGTGTTCTTAGTGAATTCTAAATGATTTAACACATACATGCATTATACACATGCCTGTACAATTGAAACTTAAAAAGTGTATAATATAAAAAAAAACCCAAGTCTAATAACAATTTATTGCGACAGATGCACTCATGAAGTGTTATTACTTATGACCATGAAGCTCTGATAGCAGAATTGATAATATGTAATCGTCGAATTTGATGTAAAGCAGCCACTAAGCCTCACTGTAGGTGTTAAACAAGCTAGACACCACCAGACGAGGCGCGATCTCCTACTGACGTCAATGTCAGCCCAAAATAACAAGGCTATTGCACCTTTGTATTGACACAGTAATTGTTAATTATATAAAACGCTAGAAAAGCTGTGGAGTATTGGCTTATCTCGAGCATCCACAGAGAATACATCGGAGTGCACCAAAAATGTGCATTAGCGTCATCCTTTTAATCAAACATTTTCTTTAATGAATATTCAATTATGTGTTGTCCTCATCAGGGCTAAGTGAATGTGACAGAAATTAAAAAAAAAAGAAGTCGAGTTGATTGAGAATTGTGGATCCTATTTAGACTATTCAATTAATTTACGATTTTATTCTTGCGGAGAATCCCCGGAGTTAAAGAAAAATGATGTTATTGAAACAGGGTACACAGTCAATATATTGAGTGTATTGGTTTTTTATTCTTTGATGAACAAATCTTCAGACTGTATTTTACAATGTAGAATTCAAGGTCATTTGGATCAATTGTAGACATGTATTTCTACTAAGACTGATTTTTTGGGTCAAAATAATAAGAATATGAACATCTTTTCTAGCCCAATCAACCATTTATTTGATCTTCCATTCTGCACTTGATAAACCTCACCATCATAAAAATAAAAATAAATGAAAATTTATTGTGACAGGCTAAAACTTTCATCTTTATTGATCAAGTTGATTTGAATGTTTGAAATGGTATCCAGATACTAAATAAAGCATGTGTTCCACAGGATGGCTAGGTAATGTCATACAGTGCATGGATAGCATTAGCTAATTGTTCCTTATAGATGATCAAAGACACAAGAAAAGTTTAAACTTTCCGATATCTTCCGCTTGCATTATAGTGGGTAGCAAGTGGAATGATAACATCTGATTTCTCTCAATCTAGACTGCTACTTATTAATTTTGAATGTTAATTGCTTTTTAATTTTTTTTTTCTTGAAATTTTCACATTTCTTTGAAAATTTTAGATATGAAATTGTTTTTCCTACCTTCTAATACTATTTTACGTGTTGGAAATGGGAGGAAAAAGAATATGTTTTGATTTTATTTTTATCCCCTTAAAACAGTTACTGGTAATGGAAATAAGGTACCCTGTCTGTTTGTTTATGTACATGTCTCAGTGTGGATGTGGTTTGTCCTTGTTTTCAAAAGTTTCTTATACATATAGGTTTTGTTGTGTATAATGGGTTGGGCTATATAGAGTATGCATGATATTGACTTTGGATAGCTCAATAGTTGGACACATGACTAGTGATGTGGAGATCCAAGGTTAAGATTCCCAGTCCAGCCATAAAATTTCTCCTGTCGGAAATTCATTGCTACCTTTTATCTAGAGATATACATTACTTTTTCGTTTCAAATATTTATGGATATAAAAGGTCAAGGTCACGTCATTAGACAGTCACGGAATTCCTTGTATTCGATAACCTATGATATACAATATTTACATTCATTGATTTTGAAAATGTCATTGCTTTCATCAATGACAATGAATACATGTTTTTTGCGAACTAGTTTGATCCAGTTTTTCAGCATCAATTACCAAATAGGGAGGGTCATCAATGTCAAAGGGTGTATTGGCTGTTTGGTATAAAGCAATGAATGGGTCAATGATACTGTATTTTGATACATAAATCTTGTTACCTCTGCCAAGGAGGTCATAACATCAGAGGCGTTTATTTATTTATTTTTTTGCTATCTGTTAACAACTTCATGCAAAAACTAACGGTCAGATTACTTTGAAAATTGGTACACAGGTGTATATTGGTTTAAGGAAGCCCCTATTAAATTTTGGTGGCAACGGGAGGACCAGGAAATCCGATTCCAGCTCTGGATCCAGAAGACTTTAATGTAACCTTGATGGAAGTCTGCAATCTATAATTGCTCTCTTGTTTTTATCTTAAAAAATACATTTAAATATAAAACGTCTTTCTTTGTTTTATCAGGTGATGAAGATTGCAATCATTGCAGAAAAACTCGGCGTGTTATGAATTTTGTCTGCAATGCTTGCTATCTCCATCCCCAGATAAAACTGCAAAGAATTAAAGCATTTTATTGTTTAGGTGATTGATTTCAAGGTTACTGTTTTATGTGGAGGTCATGGAGGTGGACATTCTGGATGATCTGGAGTTTTGTTTGTAATTGATTTCACCGACACTGTTTATTGAAATTTGAATGTGAAATTTCAAGAGAGAAAGCAAGTGAATTATATGTGTCAATATCACGAAAAATTATATACTATTGAGAATGTCGCGTATGCCCTTAAGCAATCAATTTTAATCATGTTCATACAGTTTTTCTTCCAAGATGCTGATTGTTTAGGTTAAATGGTTCATCTTTCATATCCGCTGATACACATGAACACGTATACGTACTCGGAATTATATGAATGATTTGCTGAGAAGACTACACCATATATTCAGTACATGCATAATTAATGAGCAGTATGACTAAAGCGATCCCATTAGTAGCATTCTTTGACTTCACATTGACTTATAGTCCAGTTGTCCATCAATTTCACCTCTGCAGACACCAGTTCACCTGAGATTTCCTGTACTATTAATCAGAATGGTGAATGCTATATGTTTATACAAAATGACTGTTCACTGCTATTGTTCAGCCTTGGCCTGGTTCGTCTATTGTAGGCGACTATTTTGGATACTGCAGCAGAATCGCTTCAGTCAAGGTTGTACCGAAGGACATTATTCCTGAGAAACAAATTCCTTTCACTTTTCCACGGAATCTGAACAATTTTCATATTCTCTGCATATTGTAGAAATACATAGAAATATATAAAGAAAGGGGAAAATAATACAGTCAATTTTTGTTATCAATATACATCGATATACTATATGTATCAGTTTAAGTTGGAATAAAGTGAAATACGACCCAAAAAAAAGAAGGAAATTTTGTATAAATGCTTGTTGTTATGGAAACCTGAATAACTCAGCATGAGAACTTCTTGAAATAATTTGATTAGATATGCAGCTTTGACATCTAAGTTTAGGAGATTTGTATTTTTTTTTTTTTTTTTATTGTTTTGTCGAAGTTGGACTCATTTTTATAAGCAGACATATGTCTAGTTATAATGATGAATCGCAGAACTGTCAAATTATGACACCATCTTCAAGGATGTCAGGCTTCCAGCTTTTTGGACAGAGGAGAACAAAACATTGATAGATACATGCTTTATCTTATACTTTTTACAAATATCAGATTTTATTTTTTACATCAGCCATGTCTGATTGTCTCCCTTATCTCTTTGCAGCATTCCATTTGAATTCCAAACTACCAACTGTGATACCGGAGAGTTGTCTCCTCATTGTTACCGGCCTCGTCGTGGGAGCCCTTCTTCATTTCACACACATAGCTAATACTGATGAATATGTCCTCGATGCTGATGTTTTCTTCATCTATCTTCTTCCTCCCATCATCTTCGATGCTGGCTACTTCATGCCTGTGCGGTCTTTCTTCGATAACCTAGGAACCATACTGCTGTTGGCTTTTGTGAACACTTGTATCAGTGCTGGGTTGATCGCTGCTTCCCTGTATGGCGCCTCCCTGTTGGGCTTGTTTGGCAGGACCATCAGTATCCTAGACTGCTTCATCTTCAGTAGCCTCATTTCTGCTGTGGACCCAGTCGCAGTCCTCTCTGTGTTTGAGGAAGTCCATGTTAACCAGATGCTTTACATCATTGTGTTTGGTGAATCACTACTGAATGATGGTGTCACTGTGGTAAATTTATCTTGTTTAGTGGTTTAGTGAAAATGGTGCATACCTTCATAATTTCATAGATAATTTCATTTTAACTGTTTAAGAGTTTTAAAGTTACCGTATGATACCAACACCTTTGCTTTGTAAAAGCATTTTTCTTATTTCATTGACTATTAGTATGATCAGAGATTTAAGGTTCAAATTCAACTACCTGTAAAGGGTACATTTCCCCTTTTGACAAAAAAGATAAATAGTTCCATTTCCAAAGGTAAAATTTTCCATGTAGTTGTAGAAACTACATATGATTTTATGAGAATTTTAACCGAAATTCTGAGTCATTTTCTATAATCATCAAAGTCTTACAATTTAGGTACAATGGTAGCAATCAGTCATTTATATACCTGTTCTGAGATACAGTGTTCCCTCAATATATCGCCCCCCCCCCCCCGCGTTATAACACCACCCTAGCTTATTGCCTGCAAATCTTAAAGAACAGATTTCTCCAATGTTAACCACTTCCCCCTCCCCCTAGCCATAATAAATGACATATTAACTGAATTTCTTATGACTGCTAATGAAATTTTCAGAAATGACGGATTTGTCATAATGTCAACCTCGCTTTAAAGTTGGCAATATATTGAGATAGCACTGTATATTGTAATTGGAGGATGTCCCCCCACCCCTTCCCTGGAAGCTCACAACTGCATGCTCAAAAATTCACTGTCAATGTAAAATGGGTAGTATGTAACATCTAAGAGCAGAAAAAACCCTGATTTAATTGGTATAAGTTGTGATTATAACTTACAATGGTAAAAATACTCTTTATTTTCAGGTGTTATACCACATGTTTGAAGGATTTATAGAAATTGGGGAGGAGAACCTCATTACTACAGACATTGTGACTGGTCTGGGCTCGTTCTTCATCATAGCGATCGGCGGGACTCTTATCGGAATCCTCTTTGGTTTCTTTGGAGGATTCATCACAAAATATACGGAGCATGTCAAAGTCATCGAACCTCTCTTCGTCTTTGTTATCGGCTACTTGATGTACCTCACTGCTGAAATGTGTCACTTGTCCAGTATTTTAGCGTATGTATCTTTAATTTTACATTTTTGGTAGTTTTACATTCTAGCATCAAGATATATCAAGTCTGTAGGTGGAGGAAGAGACACATGATTAGGTCATGTCTTTAATTAATTACATGTAATACGTCATTAAAATTTCATGGCCATGTAGTATTCATATGAAAAATTATGGACTGTCTCAAGTGTTGTTTTGGGGATTTGTCAGTCAATTGTAGGTGCTAATTATTGTCACTTTCTATCAAAAATGAAAGTTATTATTACAAATACAAACCAATTTTGAGATATTTCATGTTAATGCTCATGCAGGCTGTTCGTCATGTACATACATAGGCATTACCTCACTACTTTCACTTTTCATTATGTACATTTTTAAAAGCGTCCAAGTTTCAGGATTTTTTTAAAAACCTTTTTGGAGGTACATTTCGGTTCAGAATATACAGAGCAAATGCCTGCATGCTTATTTTATTTTCTTAAAATAGATGTCTAGTTTAAATCATATAAAATTGGTACATATGCACATGCATATTTTATTGCTAAAACTTATTGCAGTCCAGTGACTTTTCTATCTTTAAATATAGAGATGATAGTCAAAAAAATTATTTTATAGTCATGCAAGCATCGTTCTAAAATATATTTTTAGTATTTGTCACGATTTGAAGTAGCTTAGCGTAATTTTCTTTTACTACACATTTTCTTTATGGATAGAATTGATTAGTTTCAAGACAGCAGGAGTTTGAGTTTATGACTGATGTTAAACAGAAAGCTGATTACGTTTATTTTCAGTTTCTGTAACAGATCAAGAAATATGATATTGTGACATCTCATTCTACTATATTTTATAGCGTTATCAATAATCTTATTGTCTGTTCTTTTTTCCCTAGATTATCGTTTGGTGGCATCGTATTACGTCATTACTTAGAAGCCAATGTCACACGTTCCACACGCACCAGCATACGCTACTTTATGAAGATGCTGGCTAATATTAGCGAGACCATCATCTTTATGTTCCTGGGGCTGTCTGCGATTGTTGACACTCTAGATTGGAATATGTCCTTTATATTCTGTTCACTCCTCTTCTGCCTTGTATTCAGAGTTCTAGGTAATAATATTTTAATTGTTGAAAATCATGTGAAAAGTTAGAATGGATTCATAATTCGATATCATACTATTTTTGACATTTTTAGCTCACCTGAATCGAAGGTTCAAGTGAGCTTTTCTGATCACCTGTTGTCTGTCCGTCTGTCTGTCCGTTAACTTTTCACATTTTCGACTTCTTCTCCAGAACCACTGGGCCAAATTCAACCAAACTTGGTACAAATCATCCTTGGGTGAAGGGAATTCATGTTTCTTCAAATGAAGATATGGGGCTCCTTCAAAGGAGAGATAATCATGAAAATGCAAAAATAGGGTGGTGGTTGTTCAAAACATGACCCCCAGAGGTACGATGGGGCCACAATAGGGGATCAAAGTATATAGGGAAAATCTTTAAAAATCTTCTCAAGAACCACTGGGCCAGAAAAGCTGAAATTTATATGAAAGCTTCCTGATATAGTGGAGGTTCAAAGTTATTCAAATCATGACCCCCGGGGGTACGATGGGGCCACAATAGGGGATCAAAGTATATAGGGAAAATCTTTAAAAATCTTCTCAGGAACCACTGGGCCAGAAAAGGTGAAATTTATGTGATAGCTTCCAGATGTAGTGGAGAGTCAAGTTTGTACAAATCATGACCCCCCCAGGGGTACTTTACGGCCACAATAGGGGATCAAAGTTTTACATGCAAATATAAAGGGAAAATCATCTTCTCAAGAACCATTGCACCAGAAGGGTGGGTATTTATCTGAAAGCTTCCTGATATGGAGTTAGTTCAAGTTTGATCAGATCAGGACCCCCGGGTGTAGGATGGGGCCACAATAGCAGGGGGCCAACAGTTTGATATCTAGGCTCTATCATTGGGAACTCTCTTTAAAAAATCTTCTTCTCAAGAACTGCCAAGTGCCGAGTTTGTCAACATAACATACATGGTACGCATCATTAAACGTATAGTTGAAGATTACAAGTTTGTTCAAGATCGCGCTCGCGCCTCCTCGGCGTAGCAATGATGGCGGCCACAACTAGCGGGACAACACATTTTACATACGTCTAGCTATATCAGAACAATTATATTTTAAAAAACTCTTCCTCTCAAGAACACTTTGGTGTCTCAGCTCTGTCACATTCAACAATGGCAAGCACTTCACAGTTTGCTTTAGCATGACACTCACCTCCCCACCCCCCCTTCCATCCCACCTGGTCACAGATGGCGGCCACATTAGGGAGGTAACAGATTCAGCGGTCGACAACTGTTTGCTTACAAACACTTGACTCTAATATTTTTGAAGAACTTATGCGACCACACCTCATTAACAATCATTTCCTTGTTTCCTTATGTGGCACAAGTCCTTGAACATTCTAGATGGAGGAGCACCTGGGGCTCCAGCATCGACACCCGACCCTCTTATCCAGCACCATTGTTGATTTTCGTTACACGTACTTCGACAGATCCCTTACCTCAAAAACATACTGTTTCTTCTGTCTCCCTTGTGTTAGACAAGTCATTGACACGTTGTGGATGGTCCCTGGGGTCATGAATGCCCCCCTCCTCTTGATATTGGTCCAATATTTTCGAACAACTATGAGCATCCGCTACCCTCGCAACAGTTTACACAAGGCGCCCATAGCTCTGCCTGGCCCCAATATACTCATAACAATGATTATCTGACAGTGTCATATTTTCTGATTGATGATGTTCATTGGTTTATTGTATTGGAAGAATGACAGAGATCATTTTATCCATACCTTTGAATAGTGGACACATCGTAAATCCAAACTTCTGCTCTTCTTTATGCAAGCAAAGTGTTCAGGTGAGCGATGTGGCCCATGGGCCTTTGCTTAGTTCAGGTATCGGCGATAAGTCTTTTTTTCTCACCATGTATTTCATAATTATACTTCCAAGGGAAAAAAACGTCATCATATTGTCAATGTTTACCTTTCATAATAGTTCGATAGTTTTAATAGTGTTATGGTGAATAATTGAAAACACATAAAATTGGCTCTATAGAGCTTTACTAAACGACTACATGTTCCCTCACTTTGTTAACAGCCACGAATGCAAGACCTGTTTGAATGTAGGTAATAGCCCTGGCATAGATTTTTCATTGGACGACCAAATATATAATATCAGGACAATCCTGTCCGGTGTGTGTTAGAAATCTAAATGTTATATTCACATGGAAAGACAAGTGGAGGTGTAATAATGTCTTTTAAATTTAATTTTGGGGGGGGGGGGGGGGAGTTTGTTGAATCTCAGCCATTATAAGCTTGGAATTACTCTGTTAAGAAATTTGCTTTTTGCAGTGTTAGCTTGCCTCATCACCTCGATAACAACAAAGAAAAGCATATTTTATAGTTTAATTGTTAAACTTATGATTTTTAAAATTCAATTTATATAAACAGTCACAATAGTAAATTTGTGTTAAGTCAGACTATGATTCTGATATCAAGAATCAATTGAGATCGATCCATCACTTATACAATGCATCTATTTACTTATAGTCTTTGCTACTAGTTGAAAAAGCATGAAAATTTGGGGTCTCCGTTTAGCCAAAAATGCTGGGAGTTAATAATATCTCACATGGGCAGAAAACACTACATTTATATCTGCATGTTTTAATTACATGTACTTCTAAGATGCCTGAACCTTCGTAATACTGTTTTTTCGACTGTTCCAATGCTGAATTACGACAATGCCTGCACTTTCTTTCGATTGCAGCGAATGTGTCAAACTTGAGTAACAGCACCAGCCAATTGATCAGACTTTGGAGCCTCCCTCAACTACTCGTGTGTATTTTATTTATAAAACGATTGGAATTATCATGTTTTATGTAATATCTTCCTTTTTTCAAGTAATGAGCTTGAAAGTTTATATGAAGTGATATTTAACACAATCAGCGACCACATTTTGTATGACAGTTGTTCAAGACGTCTACTTTCAGCCTTTCATCAGAACACAATCCCCAATTGCCGATGAAAATACAGCTGTATCAATATAAAATTAATTTCTTTCACACCTGTTCAAGTCAAAGGTTATGAAATTCGAATTGATACTATTGTTTGCTACTTGGAACTTACTGCAAGTTTCAAATGTGAAGTCCTTACACATAACCCTAAAAAAAAATTCCTGGCAAATCAAAAGATGATAGACTGTATCTGACTGGACAGACAGGAGGAAAGGTGGTGAAGAAATCTTGTGTTTTCCCTCCGGGTTTTAACAACTGGTGGGGACTGTAAGATCAGGACCCCGTTTTCATCAAACATCGTTAACTAGTTACGTAAGCTTATAGTTTGGCGTAACTTTCGACTTAGACATAAATATTTTATGTAAGTCCGTTTGATTCAAATGGCGTACTTAGGGAATTCATAAAATAATTCTAACTAATAGAACTGCGTACTTCAGGTCGAACCCTGGCATAACCTACCTGATCGTTAGCCTTCAGACCAGTCCTTTATAATTTTGACAATTTAAATATCTATTTATACATCAATATTATGGAATGTTTATGATACAGGATAACGTGTCATTCTTACCATTTACAAATACTAAGTAGTAAAATGAACTTGTAATATACGTATAGTTTATTTACTTGTGCTGGGTTGATTATTGGTTCCAATTTATGAAGGCATTATATAACATCTTAGGCGAAATACTACGTGTTTTAACCTAGGTAGATACAATATTCTGTATATGTAAGTTCATCTGAATCATTTTTATCTTCATTTATACAGTATGCTATTTTAAAGCAGCCACATGTCTATACATACTTTGACACAATACTACTAAATCTCTTCGAGTGTGATGCTTTATGTCCTGGATGTTTGAATCGGCGCATGACTGGTAAAGTTAACTGGTTATTCGTACCAGTTTAACCAATGGGTTGGCGGACTTTGTGGTAGGCATTCGCTATTCTGTCCTCAGCGTTGTCATTTTTTTATTTTAATGTTATAGCACAGAGATTTTCTGTTCTTGATAACACTCGCTACTAATGATTTAAAGTTTCTGACGGGCTACCCTCCACTAATCTTAATAATGTAGAGTCGTATGTAGCATAATTTCCCATTTTGTGTGATATCTGGGATACATGAATGCACTGCTATTTCTAAGACCCACACAATCATCACAAGCCCTCTATTGTATGTATATGTCATCAGATGATGCCTTCGATACTCTCTCAACTCTCATAACACAACCGCCTCCTTTAAGATACCATAGCT
>CAJDSM010000385.1:32970-66934 GCA_903981925.1 Ostrea lurida
ATGATATACTCTTGTACGAATATAATATGCTATAATTAATGCAATGTATTCTAATGCATCGATCGCCCCACAAATACAATGGTACGAGCAGATAACACTGCATATGTAACAGCTTTCTGGAATAATAATTACGGTAATTTATTTTGCATAGTACAATCAAGTACAAATTTATTGTTTACATTTCCATCTCTCCGTTGATTGAACACCATATTATTTAATGTGCCGTATCACTGCTTTTTGGCACTTCTTAAATTGGCACAATTTTGCAAGAAATCGGCATGACAATCCATTGGACGATATTGCAGACACTCTTGCTGAGTGTTGCACTTTGTTCGAAACTAACTAGCAATAGTCATGATTGATAATTCACTCATTACATAAGCATTGAATTTGTTTAACTTTAGGAGAATGGCAAAGCTGTAGTTAATGTTGATAATTAAGGTTTACGCCGTCAGTTCAGCTGAAATTGGTACATGGATGTTACTTGCTTTATTTTTTATCTCGACTATCTCTGGTTTTCCTATTTGACATATGTTATGTTTGTTTGATGATTGATGCTAAGAAAAAAGAAAAGAAGAAACAATAAAATGCCATAGGAACACTTCAGTTTTTATCAAATTTAAAGTACTGTAAATTCATGAATTTTTGTTGGTGATTTAATTTCACTATTTTCGTGGGTAATTAAAAGCAAAGAAAATCAATCCACGACGAATTTTTGCACTCAAAATAGATATATTAGAAATAAATTATAAATGAACGAAAATTGATTATTAGAGCCAAAACCACAAAATTTTCAACCCATGGAAATATTAAATGATTTTACAGTATTAGTGCACTACAGTTTGTAAATTTCTGATAAGGGAATGTTTTCAAGACATCAAATAAATAACAAAAGATTGGTTCATGATGATGGTATACAGAATGTATGTAAAGAGGTCTCTCAAATCTCCACGATACTTTCATCCTAAATCCTAAATGAATCTATATTTCAATATAGAGATAAAACTGTATTATACTAGTAATTTTGATAATTTAATAATCAAGGATGATATGGACCATGAATATCTGTCTGGGTAGCTGATCAGTGGTTTAAGCTTCTGATTAGTGATGCAAGGGTCCTGGGTTCGATTCCCTCTGCAGCCATTGATTTTCTTCTCTCTCGCTTACTACAGTTTCGTGCTGTTGACCATCCATACACTGCATTGCATGGTTGTCCTGCCAGGAGTGAAAAAAGAACCTGGGTTGTGTGTCATTGAGGGTGAAGACAAATTAAAGGAGAGAGGGATGTAGTAGGGTTATACAGACTGTGGATATCAGCCTGGGGAGCTTAGTGGTTAGAGCACCTAACTAGTAATGCAGGGGTCACTGGTTCAATTCCTGGCTCCGGGATCATGAAACATCTTTAACTTAAGTAGAATCTGAATATTCCAATAAAATGATTGTGAGTCAATCATTCCAAAATAAAATTGTTATTCATTATTTTTCATAGAATTTCTAGTTCCTAGCAAAGTAAGAGTTTCTAGGTCAAAGAAGTAATAATATTTTACCGTGATTGAAATTTTGACTTAAGTCTAAGTTTGTTCTTGATCCCGGCGGCCTGTCCAGCCCATAGATTTTCTACTCTTCTATACTACAATACTCTGTATATTTATACATATATTATGACCTTAATCCTTGAATTGGCCATGTGTGGGTATAATCTCAAAAGGATAACAGTGAATTAATAAGAGGTCATTTAATAATCTAATTTAAAATCACTTTAACTTAATCTGTATTCTGCACAAGTTGTTTATATGAACTTAATTCTGTTTCACTCCAGTGACTGGGGTAAAGAGAGGTCATTAATAGGGGGTATTACACATAGATATCTAAATATTTAAACCTTGCTGTGGTAGCAAGACAAAAGCATATGCTTCGTCATTTCCTGCATGAGAGTATGTATTGTTGAGTGCATAAGAATCGGGGAGGGAGAAAGAGAGAGAGAGAGAAAATGGCACTAAGTTGACTGTAAATTACAGGTTTGAAAGTTGTTTTTTTCTCTGACTTATTGTGCTCCTCTGAAACCTAACATCCCCCCCCCCTCCACTTGTCTGTTATGTGTGTTTTGTGTTAACTCAGCTGATGCAGTGGTTGATATGGAAATGTACGTCCTTGTAGGCATGCTTTCGTGCCGTGCTGTGTGAAATCAATGGAGGCAGTCACACAATGTGGGCACTGGATCGCTCTCCTCCGGTTCTAATTACTAGTAGTTGTAGGTGACATGAATATGGATGTTATAAGACAGAGTTTTGTCTTCTTTCTAGGGGATTACCATTAAACCTGTTGTGAATGCCCTTAAAGTGAAAAAGGCCTCCAGTAATGACCCATCAATGTCTGAGAAAATTCAGGAATCGGTGAGTAAATTAGTCTTAGTAACGAAAATCAGTTTGTCATTTTGTTATTACAAATACCCAATGTCCGTCTAATCAGTTAAAAAAAACCCACAAAGAAATGGTTTTTACTGGTTCCCTGGCAATTAGATTATACAAAGTTAATTGCTAGTATTTACTAGACTCACAGAGAGACTGTGATAAAAAACTGAATAGAAAACTGTAAATTGGGAGCTAGTGGGTAAAGCTCATGTAAAGTGAACAAAGGGATAGTAATTGATCTTTCATTGTGTTATTGAATTGAGTGTGTGGGTTTATTGTATTGAGAGTGTGTTAGCCTCTATCCTGCACACATGTCACATACAGATATAACTCTTTCCTGCTTTCATGTTAAATCCCGAGTGCAAATTATCAAACTCCAGCAATGACCTATATTTTGTGAGCTGAGATGGGTACAGTTTGTGGTGGAGATTAGCCGTATCACAGGGGATGGAGCTGCAGGTTGGTTTGTTATGGAGTAGGGCCTGATTTGATTTCTCCTCCTTTGTAGTTCATTGACCATCTGATGGCAGGGATGGAGGGCATCACCAAACATTCCAGTCACAATCTCATGCGCATCAAGTGAGTAGTACTTTTATTTTATTACATTGTTACAACTTAGGATGGGAATATCATTATTATACAAAAATGTGTAAAATAAACATAATCCCACAGTATCTTGGCGGGAACATTGATTTTTAGATGTGTTAATAATGTTTGATATCGATTTCATTGACGTTGACTTGAATTCTTGCTTGTAATTTTGAACGTGGCACACGTAGTCACGCAATCATTTGCGACACATTCTACGACTTCATTTTAAAGTGACGGTCTCAATTTTTTGTAAATTTTTGTGAGTTCATCCTTGAAGTGGTGTCAAGATTTCAACAAATATGTAAAGTTACCCAATCTGTGTTCATTGTTAGAAAATTCCTTCTCCAGTGTAAGGAAATACGTTAGATATGGAGAATTTTGAAAATACCCGGCACAATATGGTTTGCATTATTCTTCGCCTATTATTATTCTTCCTTTATGCACTTAATGATTTTTCTCAGAATTGATTTGCTCTAGTACAAACATTTCCATCAAGGAAGTGCAGCTTGATGTGTCCTAGTTTTACACACTCAGTGTCAGCTTTCTTACAGTTTGTCTTATGGTTAGATGGTAGCTCGTCTGCTACCTTTTCACAAATTAATGCCACTTAGTCAGTTTGAAGCTAAGCATTTTATAAAAGGAATTCAGAATGTAATCATTGTAACTATAGACATTATATATGATATATTGTATATGAACTCGGTGAACTGTTTATTTTCATGGAAAAAGATAAGAGATACTCGAATGTGTCTTTTTTAAATTGTTGGAATTTCTCGTAAGTTTACAAATATTAAAAGTACATGTCTACCGAAATATAAGCTGTTAATGAGTTAAAACGTCGCAACCTCTCTAGGTGGATTTTGTATACCAGTGTTTATTGTGACAGTAAGTTTATAAAGTGTTGAGTAATATCTGAATTGTTTGACTAATTGAATTATTTGTCATAATTATCAAAAGATACATTGTAATAGTGGCCCCCAAGTGTTTCTTGCACGTGTATTTAATTAACGAACAGGTCACAGATTGATACCAAGATTTGGGTCAGATTGAACTGCTTAACACTTAAGCCCCTTTTGAAAAGTACTGAGTCTTAACTCATTGAACAATACCTACGTCACAGCACGGGTAATCTATGTTTCATAGTTGACTGTTCAGCAGTTGATGAAACATAAGTGTTGGTATCTTAAAATTGTTAAAACTACGGTAGCTGAAAAATTGAAAGATGTCAAATTTTACACACACTCCCTATATCCCAACCTCTCCCCTTGCAAATTGTCTCGGAAGAATTGAATGAAAAACCTTGGTCCCATCTGTTGATGAAACATGAGTGTTGGTATCTTAAAATTAATACTAGCTGAAAAATTAAGATGTCAAATTTTACACACATTTCCCCTATCCCAGCCTCTCTCCTCATGCAAATAGAATGAAAATTCTTGGTCCCATCATGTGCTAATCCACGTAACAGTCCCACTCGAAATTTAATCCGGGCTTATGGTGGTTGAAATCTTGTGAAGTATACTTACAAGCAGGCTTTGTTCATTAACAATTAAAAGAAAGGGTCGTTATCCTCTTGATCTCTGTGTGTACATGTATATTAAACTGATCACATGTGCAGGGTATGGACAGACTGTAGATTTGTCCTTGACTTTCAGATCAGCTAGTATATTGTGTTTATAAACTTTTTTTTTATTTTTTGTAGTCCCATGGTTCATTTGGGCTTTAACATATGTTAATTCACATAATCTACTTTTTAAAATTTCTAATAGGCTCAGGCTGCGGGGCAATAAAACTTAGATGAGCTCACTTGTGATCTCATTCGCACATTTTCATTTCATGTTCCTTTTGTAAAATTGAAATGAGCTTATAGTTTTATGGTCGTGGAGCCGGAATATGGAGTTATTTTACCCCCCACCCTGGGTAAGGATCTTTGATTATTAGATCATATGTACATGTAACATATTTTCAAATTACATACTGCAGGATTAGATGATAGTAGCTAGGTTGTTTGTATTTTAGGGCTGCATGAATAATCGAAGCTTTGGACAATTTCAGTGTAGTCATCAAAGAAACTAGCTGTTCCAACACTCGATAAATTGTTTTTATACTCCCTTTACACAAACAATTAGATTGTTATATTCCTTATATTTACATTTTGTAACAGGGGGATTTATGTAAAGCTGAAAGGTCAATGTTTTTATCTAGAAATGAAACACACTGGAAACAGCATAGGGGCGGTACAAAGAAAACTTTGGTACATGAAAATATATGTATGGTGATGTCTTTTCGTCATTTGAACAACCCTGATATTTAAAAAAAATTGCTGTTTCATTTAGAAGTATTTTTTCAAGGCAAAGATTTCTAGCCCAAGGAAAATATCATTATTCATTTTGAATAGAGACACAAGATATCTTGCTGAGACAAATATCTTTCAGCTCAATATTTCCATTTTAAGAATACACAGAAGACTCCATACACGAAGGTTTGGATTCAAAGGAGTCTCTTGATTCCACCATTTATTGATTCAAAGATGCAAGTTCTCTTTTTTCAAACGAAAAAAAAAAATTCTTGCTTTGTTGTTTGAGTCCAGCATTTATTGCGATTGTCATTCAGAAGAATAAGCATTAAATACCAAACAGAATTGAAATATAACTACTGGTATAGTAAAACTGTTTGTATGGTCTCGGAAGTGCATGCAGGTTTTTACTGATGTTTGCAATTTGATTACATCATCAGATTTGGTTTGGCAATATTGGATGAATTCTTCTTTGTCTGTTGTATATTGACTTCTTCTTGTAGCTTTCAGAAAAAGTTAGTTTTTCTCACAGCAATCTTGCCTGCAGTCGTTATTGACAGTTGCACATAGTCTTTGTTCAGGAGTCCATGCCTTTATCGAGTTGTTTGGGTGGTTCTGCAACTGAAGATATGTAATAATGAATCTCAAGATGTATAACTAAAAAGCATTTTGTTGAGTAAATTGGGAATGAAATTATAAGGAAGAACTTTGTGGTATATTGCCTCCTGGTGTCAATACGTCTATTCTTATTGATGTATGTATATTTCATTAGGACTCAAATTACAAAAAAAGAAAAAAATGTCAAGGCTTCATGATTGATATGCAGTTTATGAGATTGATTGCCAGAAGTGTGGTGCGTAAGTTGTCTCTGGATTCTAGAGAAGTTGAGTTACTTGTTTTCCACTGTGGGAAAAGTTTATAGGTACACAGGACCAAAATACAGTACTGTTTTGTATTTTCTTTTATTCTATAGTAATAGATTCAGTATTGGATATGTGTTCACANGCAGTACTGTTTTGTATTTTCATAATAGATTCAGTATTGGATATGTGTTCACAAAGGAAGGTTCGATCCACCCCTTTATATCCTCAACCTGATGTGACCTTATGACCTTTTTGGGGTCACCTGATAGAGTCCTTTATCTAGAGTTTTATTTGCAGATTTCGGCATTTCAATCATAGCTACCTGAAACCTCTGTTCAACAAAGAGGCCCCCCAGACGAAGGCCAAGAAAGTGCTCGAGGTTTACCACACCATCAGTGTCGCTGAAGCTCTTGACCAGATTGGCAATGAGGTGGACGTCAACCAGAAAAGGCCTCTTGTTAACTTTGGGTAAGTTTATGTTCATGCATAGAACAAAGAAATCGCTAATTACTGGATCAGGTAGACTTATATTACAGTGCTGGGTTTGGAGCTTTTTATAATGTTGATTTTGGCCCAGTGTGTTAGGAAATTTAAAACTGCACTATAGAAATGGTGTTTATTCTACAAAGTTGATCGACAGAATGAAAACCTGAAAGAGACTAAAATGAATTGTAACTGGTTTTGCTTATAGCTTTTATCAGTTGTTAAAGAGAACCTGTTATCACTCTATAGCATTCACCTTTGTGTTCTCCATCTGTACTTGAAAATCCCTAGAAAGTGGATTAGCTTTAGTGGCAGTGAGGGGATAAATATGCCATGAATCTGCCAGAAATTAGCAAATTTAGGGTGGGTATATAATGTTGGAAGGGGAGGGGGGAGGTATTTAAAGCTAGCAAAGCACTTTTACTTTCTTGTTTAATGTTTTTTTTATTTTAGCATAAATATTTTGGTCTAAATTTTTTGGCTTTTAAATACTAGGTGGAAATTTGTCGTTGGTTTGAATTACAGTGTATATGAATACTGCAAACATACTATATAGTCATTAGAGTACAGTCTTTGTGGTCAGTATGTGTGGATTTTTGTGTAGTGAGGGGGCTAGGGGTAAGGTATGAATGGCTTTATCCTAACTGTCAACACATTCTACCCCTTATCAACTAATGACTTGAAGGAAAGGAATTTTCTTGTGGCAATATTATTATACTTACTCGCATAGAAAATGAGCAAGGTTTCAATAATACTTTTCTCATTTGAAATAGGTTTAAGGAATATCAAAGAGATTTGGTTTACAAATTAAGAGGTCTACTTCTCAAATTTTGTACTGTATGTCTGTAAACAGACCCAGACCATTGTGTCCTGCATTGTATGTCAATTTGATCGAGTCATTAACCTCTGCACACACCTCTAGTGCTGTACAACATGGTGGGCTTTTACATGTAGACAGATGATATCTGTCTACACTTCTCATATATATTAATCAAAATATGATCAAGTCGGAGCAGTATTTCATTACGACGTAGTAAGATTTTTCTTTACTGTTCAAGTTTACTGAGTGTAGGTCACAGAAAAGATAGTCGTAGATATTGTGGACAGCTTTGTGTGTTTATGTGTGTCAGAATGAATGTTTACTTTAAAAAGGCCTTCAGCAGTGGCGGTAGTAAGCAGGCCACGACAGATTTCACACGTCCCAGAGTAGGAATTCATTACTGAACTAGCATAAACAATGTACTTTTTATACGGACAAGATGATTTAGTTTGTGCACCATTCATGGATCAGTGATCTAGTGGAAATTATGTGATTGTTCTGGCTGCAAAGTTCAGACAGACAACATCTTTTATTGTCAGAGGTAATTGAGGAAATGATGATAGGTTTTTTTTTTTCCTCTTCATTTTCAGACTTTAATTGATGCTCATTGGCAGGAAATAAGTAGTTTGCTTGTGTGGGACTGTGGTAGAACTGTGTTTTTGACGAGAGAACGCGTACAGGGGTTAGGTGTCCTTTTCTTTGTGTAGTTTTCAAAGTATGCACTTTTAGATAATGAAAAATTTAGTCACTAGAAAGATCTCTTATCTGGGGGCAAAAAAATTTGTAGAATCGAGCAAAGAGTGATTTTTTTTTTTAAATCAAGCATAGACAAATCCTTGAATTGTAAAAAAAAAAAAAAAATGTAAAAAAAAAAAAAAAAAATGCAAAAAAGCTCACATAGATTCAGGTAATATAAAGAGTAAGGTATATTAGTAGACACAGAAAATAAATAAAATATTGCATAAGAAACGAAGTCTACTCCTTGATCTCTAGATCTAACAGTTGTCCCAGTGAATCAATCTGGGTAGAAAAAAGCAATATAAAAAAATCAATGCTATCACCCCAAATCCACCAAATCGTCTAGTAGGAAACCTTGGGCAGAGTTTGATTTGGGCTGATAAAAATGTGAAGGTTTTATTATTTATTTACTCTCACATGTAAGACTTGTCATAAGAAAGACTTCAGATGGAAATAACGCTGTCCCATATAAGTAAGAAAAACAAGAAAAACGTACACATTCAAGCAGTGTCACTAGCGGTGATTTATAGTGGGAGGTGCAAAGAATAAATACTTGAGAACTCCGTGAATAAGAGAAAGCATCTTGATGACTTTTAATTAGTTGCTCTTCACCACATAAGACGTAGATGCCATACCTACGACATACATCCTTGATTGACCTTGCCGTTTGTCTTTGTATTGTAGTGCTTCCAATGCATACAAAAGGACACCAGCAGGCTTTGTAAACACAGGTTTTCCTGCAGAAAACATGGCCAACGAACAACTGGAAACTACAAATCAAAATGTAAGTTTTTTTGTTTTTTTTACTTTAAGATAATTAGAGTTTTGTAGGAAATATATTTTTGTTGTGAAAAGCTGTCGATGTGAAATATGAAGTTTTTGAAACGTATTTCATGCAGGCCCCGGTACAGTTCATGTTAAAATTGTTGAAAATTTGCTTTTGATGATATGAGGCACGTGATAATCTAAAAATCTTATATAAGAGCAATTTGTAGACAGCAAAGAAAACATGCAATTACTCCTCAGCTTGTTTACCATAATGACAGGCATGTCGTAAAAATGAATACAGTATCATTGGACATTTAAATAAATTAATACGTAAGTATGTACAATGAAATAATCTTAATTATTATGCAGGAATCGCATTCAGTAAACGAGGGAGGTCTGCCAGTTATTTACAAGTGTGTGGAAGATCCTGTTGTCAGGGAAACGATTGTCATGGAGAGGCCTCGATCATCCCCACCGGTGGGAGGAGGCAGTAATACTGCCAATAAAGGATGCGAAAAAAGTATGGAATTATATTCAAAGAATCTGGGCTAAATCTAAATTTTTCAAATATGTTAATGACCTCTAATAGATAGAAAATCAGTTTTAACAAGTTTCTGACACTTTCAATATGGATATAGGATAGTTATAGTGTTACTCTCGATTTTAAATCAACTTGTACATGAAAAAAAAATGTGGAAAGTTTCATACTTTAAAAAGATAGATTCTTTGAAAAAATAGCAACAAAATTTTGGGGGAGTCATTGGCAAAGAGGAAACAAGCAATATTATTTTAATATGAGATTGTTGATGTTTTGTATTTTGAAAATGCAACCAATGGGAGACAACTTTTACTTTCATTGCAGGTGAAGCCAGTGATGAATTTGAGAATGTGACCATTACATTTAAACAGTCATTAGACAATGGTAAATAATTCTTGTGACTCATGGCGTGAACTAACTAGCATGTACATCTGTGTTTAGCTTTCCTTCTAATCTAGCTGAATGGTTTTTGGTTGCATTTATGGAAACATATTATCCTGCATGAGTTTGATGAGCATCTTAAACATTTATTTCCTTTTTAATTTGTTTGACATATTGAACTTTTTTTTTTAGAGAAATTTTGTAAGACATATATGAAGCAGAAATTATATATACCATAGTGGGCATTGTCAAAATCTTCTGTTTTTACAACAAAAGGAAACCATGAAAGTATTTAATGTTCACGGACAATTTGTTAAACATTTTTTATTTTGTTTTGTATCATATATTTCTGTTTGTGCATGATATTACACATTTATAATATCGAGGGACACAACTGGCCCCAGTATAGGGAATTATGGGAATTAATAAGGTGAAGGGATAAATATGGAAAAGGAAGCATTCACAAGCAAGTTGTGTGTAATGACCAGTATCGCATGGGTAAATTCGAAAATGATCAAGCATAATATCAAATGTAAACTTCTTGAGAAAATATGAATGTCTTTAAAACTTTCAAAGGAATTCAAAGAAATTTCAGGGGAGAAAACTTGTACTACTCTTGGTGCCAGGTGTAGAACTCAATGACGCTTTTTGTCTCAAATTAAACATAACACAGTACCTTTTTGTAACTCTTAGCAATCACTTTATACCTAAGTCAGTCCTTGTACACTGGATGGATACTAATTACCTTTAATTATGATTAACTGTTTGTTGCATGTTTGTTGGTTTGTGATTTGGGTTGATTTCCTTGTGTTTGTAACCTGTAGCTGTAATAATTCAAGAATTCCGATTTATTTTAACATGATTTTTATTGGACAAATTGTTGTATTTTTAGATGATTATTTTTATACATAACAAAGAGAAAGAAAAAGATATACAGAGATTTATCATAATACATGTTTGTTAATTCTATCAGAATACCGGTATTAGTATTATTAAAGAAGCAGTAGATTTTGAGTGATTTGTTTTTTTATCATCAGTTCTTGGAGTTGACCAGAACACAGAAACTTCTGACTTTTCGTCTGGAAGTTATTCTTTGGGCGAGACTTCCGAGCCTTCCACGATCACCTACGCTGATGAAGAGGCTTCAGTCACAGTCACTACATCAGTGGAATTACCCCTACCGTGGAAAGTCACTCCCTGTCAGGAAAACATTGAGGCGGGTATTACAAGCCAGTTGTCAGAGGTACCAGAACCGACGGTCACCGCCGCCGAGTCAGTGTTCCCATGGAAAAACTTTCCAAGGGAGCCCATCCCTTTTTCCACGTCCTTGGCGTACTCTGATGACAGTGCTCCTGTTGTCGCCGAGGCTCCCACGTGGGTTAATAATCTCTCCTACAGTCACTTGAAGGAATCGGGGTCCCCCTATGCTTCTCCGGAAGTGACCTTGATTCCAGAAACTCGACAACATCATACCTCAATCTTTGATGTTTTCAAAGGATATGATTCGGTTGAAAACTGTCTGGATGCTTGTGTAGCTAAATTAAACTCTGCTGTGGATGAAACGGATAGCAAAAGCCCTAACTGTGGAGATACTCTTCCTCCACCTTGGAATCACTGTGGTGACAATGCAGACGATCTCCCAGTGCCCTCTATGATGGACACTTGTGGAGTTAAAAATAACCTCCTTTTGTCCAATCACTCGGCTACACCTCCATCTCATCATGTCATATTACCCACCATGCATTTCTCCGAGGGTTCTATAACACAGAGTCACAGCGATGAAGGAGACACGCACAAGCCATTGAAATCTCTACCAGGATCTGCATCAGCTCCTGATCTGCCAAAACACTTTCAGGTCATCGAACCAATGACAAAATCCAGACTGCACTCAGAATCCATGTTGGAAGATTTAGACTTTCACGACCAAGCCGTGTCGAGAGTGAATGAATGGTTGTCTGCGACTCTTAGTGATGAGGCAGGCATTGTGATTCCGATTCACGTCCCCACCCCCGAGCTTTCGAGTGACAATGACGCAGACTGTAGCAGCGAAGGTGAAGGAGACGACGATGACACGGGCTGGGACTTCGACAGGGACGACTTATGATAACGGCCACATTCTAGTCCAGAATACTCAATTGTCTTTCCAGAAATGCTTTTATGAACATCTACTGCGCATTGCTAGTCAATATATGTCTAGTGATTGAAATTTGTCTTTACATTTTTGTGTGGCAAAATTTGTATTCATGGCAATAAGCCCTCGTCAGTGATGATGTACTGGACACTTCGAGCTTCAATCATGTTTTCATTCCATAGATTTCATAAAATCAGATATTGAGAATGTTCATCTCCCAATCAAATAGGATATACATGTACATGTACTTCTAAAAATAATTCATCGCCAATTTGGAAATTCAGGGATTTTCATTTAAGATGGAAATTTTATGTGATACATGTATTTAACAATGTTTAATGTCTGTACCGTAAATCTTTTAATTACATGTCATTTTATAGTACAAACACGGTACCCATGTATCAGGTCGATACAGGCATTAGTCGAGATTTTTGTCAGTACCTAAATAGGCACGATTATCTCAGGTTGTACCTACGTGTATGTGATAAGTCCTACATCAATATGTACAGCAAAAGGATTGATTTTTTTAACCTAATTTGCAAACTTACCAGTATTCCGTGCATGAACTTCATGCATTAATCCTCAGCATGAAAGGCAGCAAACATTGCCTTTGAATTCAAACATCTTCAGAATTACGGTAATATTTTATTACGGTTCTATAATGAACAATAAGATGTGCAATAATTGTTTTGTTAAGCAGAAGACAGCATTTTGAAAGATACTTTGAAAAAGAATTTGTATTCTGATATGTGACATATCATGACAAAATTTTTAAAATGAGTGAGTTTCATATATAGACCAAGAAAACTTGATTTTGTGAACCTGTTATGTATTATGTATGTCTGACATTCTCTTCCTAGAAGCATTACAATGAATTGAGACTGAATTTTGAAGAAGAAAAAAATAAAACTACTATGTAGAAAAATTAAACATTCATTCATTATGTTGTTAATGTAGAAAAGATAAAAAGTGGACCATCTGAGGAAAGATTCATGTCGCTGTAAAAACGTTTCCAGGCCATGGAGTACATACAGCCATGATCAATTTGACCCCGCTTTGTTTTCGATTGATTGATTAATTATTTACTGTGTAACGTCCCACTCGAGAATATTTCACTCATATGGAGACGTCACCATTTGCCGGTGAAGGGCTGCAAAATTTAGGCCTATGCTCGGCACTCAGGGCCTTTGAGCAGGGAGGGATCTTTTTCGTGCCACACCTGCTGTGACACGGGACCTCGGTTTTTCCGGTCTCATCCGAATGACCGCCCCATTCAGTCGCCTCTTACGACACGCAAGGGGATGCTGGAGGCCTATTCTAACCCGGACCCCCACGGGCACTTTGTTTTCGAAATTCCCACAAGGCTTCACTTGTTATCTTAGCAAATTGAACGGTAATTGGAAAGTAATTTTGTTTCAAATATACCTTATTTCATTTAAACAAGAGGCCCACAAGCGTTATCTGTCACCTGTGTATTAGTTAAAAGAATCACTATTTTTTCAAGGGCAATGAAATCTTGAAAAAAATTCTTAATACAGTTGAACTTTGGTATCTCAAACACTGATATCTCGAATACCATGGTTATGTCAAACTGATTTGGAGGTCCCAGCTACCTATTTTCTGAGTATTTTTACCCTTGATATTGCGAATTCATGAATATCTCAAACTATTTTCTTGGTCCTATCGAGTTCCGAAAAAACGAGGTTCGCCTGTACTAATATTCAGGAGAAGTATAAAAACAAGATGTATTCTTAAAGGGATAGTATTGCTCATTTTGGCGGAAAAAAATTCTCACCCAAAATCATCTTATTCCTTTCGAATATCATAAAAAAGATATATGAATAATATTTTGCAACTTAGAAATGACTGTACATGTATGTTCCTTAAAATTTACAATAGGAACAACCTTATATATAGTAAACTGAATTTTTGTCCAGGAAGCCAAAAATTAATGGGACATGTTTTAGAGATCATAAACGTTTTAGATTTGGAAATAAATGCAGATAAATGCATAAATATGTTATCTTTAACAGAAAATCACTTGTATGAGTCATATAGGCTCATTTTGATTCATGAAATTTTTTTTGACAAAATGAGCGACACTATCCCTTTAATATACATGTATGTAACATTAACACCATGTGACCAATTTGGACCTATCGTAGAGTCAAAATCCTGGGGTCGCAAAATTCACAATTTTGCTCTCTTCCCAAATTAATATGCATTATGTATTTATGCCTCCCCTCTTCCAGGGGAAGACATATTGTTTTTGTATTTGTCTGTCTGTCACAAAATCTTATGAACACTTCTCCTTGTATACTACTTATTGGTAACGACGGGTACCCCGTTACTCTGTTTTTGACTACGGGCTCATGGCTGTGTGTACGGTCAGCAGAGTGCTACTCCTCCATGGCACCTGATCCTGCCTTAATTCGCTTTTGTCGAAGGTCCGTGTTGCCCTACACTCAATTGTTATACATGTTTTCTGGGACTATGATTACGTTTAACACATTGTTTACTTCGCCATTTTATATCTGATAGCCTTGAAACTTTGTGCAATGCTTTATTGTACATTTGTAGATATGCATATTGTCGGAACAGGAGGATCCAATTTTTCCTTCAAATTAATGGGATTTTAACTACCTGCTATTAGTAACATAAACATACAAGTACCTTAATTGGCTTGGTGCATGGAACGGGATTCAAATCTGGGACCACTGCATTACTAGTAGGTGCTCTGACCACTGAGCTACCCAGGCCAATATCCATGGTCCATATAGCCCGAACTACATTCCTCCCTCCTTTATTTCTCATTGCCCTTGAAGTCCCACAACCCAGGTTCTTCTTGCCTCTGACAGGACTTTCACCTGCTGCAATTTCAGGGGTGGTCAAAGGCACCACATGTATATAGAGAGGAGGCTGTGGCTGGATCCAGGATTGAACTGGGGACCCCTGTGTTACTAGTCGGGTGCTTTAACCGCTGTGCTATCCAGGAACCGGGGACCCCTGCGTTACTAGTCGGGTGCTTTAACCACTGAGCTATCCAGGCCGATATCCACATTTCACATAGCCCTTATTACTACAAATGCAGGCCTTTCATTGCTGTATATCATAAAACGTATATTGCTAATAAAATCCTTGTCACAAAAATACACTGAAAAATATAATTGTACAAAAGTATTTAATACAAATTGAGGATACAGAAAATGTACTAGCTATTATTATGCAAGTTCAATGTAAAAATACAAATAAAGACATTGTATTAGAAAGGCACAACAGCAAAAAACATTCTTTCAATATATCCAAATTATGAGAAATATATATTAAATACATTTATAAAAATGAAACAAATGACTAGGTTGTTCGTATCACATGGGACATAAAAAAAACAAAAAACAAAAGCATATAATCGGCTGACCCCAAAATCCAAAGGATCAAAATATCTCTCTTTTTTTTTTTAAAAATTACTTTTACACGATCTTCAATTAATGCCCTTAAAAAAAAAAATGCCCCCCCCCCCATTTCTTCAAACAAAAAGTGTGCCAAATTACAGCCCCTTCCCTATAATGTATGGTATGGGGGAGAAAGGTTGAGCAGGAAGATGGGCATATGAACTGCACTTTGATACATCACGGGAAACGTACCAGGTTTAATCATCCAAGCCTTATTAGTACTCATTTCCTCCTTCCCACAAGGTGTTAATTAAACATACAGACACACTGCACCATACCATTACACATCTCAACTATATAAACTATCATTATCCTAGCCTGTTTTTATCTGACCCACAAGGCATGCACAGACAGCGAGATGTGCAGACAGACTGACAGAAAAAAACCAAAAAACGTTGATGATTTATATCTCTTAAACGAAAAACATTTTGTGAAATGTTATATAGCATGAATTGCTTGGAATATGACTCTGAATAAAATGTCATCTTCAAATTTTGTCTTACATCGCCCTTTAAGGAATTCAGGAGATGGCCCCTAAACAACCCATCTGTGGCAGGCAAATAACAAGAGGCCCACAGGTTTTATCAGTTATCGGTCTTCCGGGTATTAAAAGTATCACTAGGCCTAAGGGCTATGAAATGTAGAAAAAAATTCCTGTTCTGCATATCTAAGCTAAAATCTGATATTCAGCAACAGTATAAAAAAGGTGTGTTCTTCAAACTTAAATGCCCTGAAAGTGCATATATCGATGAAAGACTTTACATAATATGATATGATTAACATGATATGACTAATTCTTACCCATCTTAGAGTCAAAACCCTGGTTACGTGAAATTCACAATTTTTGGATACATGCATCCCTGTCTGCTTTTTATACCATATCAGCAAGTTGTTCAAATAATAATTAAAGACAATAATCACTGTAATAATTTGGCCTCGCCCTGGACCCAAATCTCTTACCCTTGAGATCATAAAACTTACACTGTTGGTAAAGGTAAAAGAATTGGAATCATAGTTATCAAGAAGTTAAAAAAAATGTTAATGCATGACAGCTAGACGCTGACCAATTGCAATTTGGAATCACTATAGCTGAGTTTACTCAAGTGACCTAAAAACTACATTGAGCAAAGCAATGACAAATTTGTTTTTGCCTTATATAATCATTCTACTCAGTAGTGTGAAGGTTTTGTTATATACTCTTCATATGGAGGAGGAGGGGGACCAGCTATTTCCATGGAAATTGGTTGGTTCTCTGAGTTTGAAGACCTTTGATTGGTCAATCGATTCCTCTCTGTATTTTCCATGGTTAATCTGTCAACTTCAGCCTGATTGGCTAAGAAATTATCATGTCTTCTCTTTTCTACCTTCCTACGGGCACAAAACACTAGTATCACAATGATAACTAACGTGGCTCCTCCTGCTCCGAGGGAAATCGCCCAGGGAAAACTGTGCTCTACTTGTTTTTCTGAAATCACAGGGTTTCACATTCACTATATGTTCCATATAAATCTGTTACATTCTGTAAATAACTTTTAAATTAATTACACATAATAAGGCAAGTAGATGTAAATAAAAGTAGGATTTAATCTCAGCATGTGTACACAAACTCTGTATGCTATCAAATAGTGAGTATGAATAACAAAATGGCCACCCCATAGGTCACATTTTATGTGCAAATAAAACAAAATGAAGTAATTAACCAACATAACACTTGTAAGCAGGGATGCAGACTTGTTTGACAGCTTACAACATTTCACAGATTTTACATTCAACAATTCATGCAGTTTCATTACCAATCAAAAAACAGGTCATGCTAGATACACGAAATTGAAACAGAAATACGATTTTTTATTTATATAATTTGCTAACTTCCAGAAGCACAAATGAACAATGCACAATGGATCATGACATACAGGCAAAGCTTTCATCAGGTCACCTTAGAGACTACAGTGACCTAAATATATGGAGTTAAATCAAAATTATATCATTTTGAAAACATCAAAGTAACCAGTAAAAATAATAGTAGTACTGATATTGAGAGCTATAGGTACAGTCTAAACAGTATTCAAATCTGCTGAGTAAAAACATCACAGTTGCAGTAAAAAAGAAATTGATGCATTTTCCGCGAGGAAACTAATTCACTAAAACATTTTAGGCATCAAGTGAGCATGTTGTGTTTGCTTGGTTCTGTNTAAACATCACAGTTGCAGTAAAAAAGAAATTAATGCATTTTCCGAGGAAACTAATTCACTAAAACATTTCAGGCATTAAGTGAGCATGTTGTGTTTGCTTGGTTCTGTCATTTGGGACTCCTCGTAAGTTGGGGGTAGGGACCTCCGGTCGGGTTCTGTGGACAGGGACCAGTATGCAGGTGGATGGTTGGGCTCCGCTGCGGGTGCACTCGGTTCTATGGAGCTGCTGTGTCTCCTTGTACTACTACTTTGTTGATATGTCTGGCGTCTTTCCGCATTTCCACGAATCCTCTGCGCTTTCTTGTGTTTGACACAGCAATATAACACAGTCAACAGAATGATGAACACAATCCCACCAATGATTGATAAAATTATTACCCACCGTAACGACACGGGATCAAAATCTGAAAAAACAAAACACCTCTTGCAAAACTCAATACTTCACTCATTATTGTGTACATCAAGCCCCTGGACAATCATTAGTAATTTGTTCTGTACAATTCACATTACAGGTCATCTACAGCTACAGGTGAGAACAGGTGTTATAGAAACAGACAATGTAAAGAACTGGTGATTGTAAGTTCCAATACCTGTGTGGATAATTAATTTTGATAGAACTCGAATTCCTTATCTAAATCTGAAGAAGTCACAAGTCTTGTCTTGTGTCTCTCAAAAATTTTTAAGAGATCAGAAAAAAATACAAGTATACAATAGTTTGAATACGTTCTCAAATTATAAATGTTTTAGGAATAGTAATTGTATGTATGACATAAATACATGGAGAAAATGCTATATAGCTATCAATAAAGTCATGCATACTCTTTATACATATGTATATACATGTATATGCTTTAAGTCATATCGAAATTCTCAACAAGATACGTAAGACCACAGAATCTTTCATTTTTGGATGGTTAAATGCTACTTTTTCAATTTGAATCTGCATAAAGAAAATTGACAAACCATGGCTGGCTCAGTTACTGACAATTATATACACATCTTGGAAGCAAGCTCTACATAATTCATAGTCATAACCCATCAACCCTTGCAGTGTACATAGCGTGTTAATACAATCAGACTCGTCAATATGAAAATCTTTCACCAAGCCATTCTCCCAGAAAAAAAAAGATGTCCCAAAATTTTGTAACTATATAGAGGTACATGTAATATCAAAGTGCGATTGAATGTCAAACAGCTTGTGCACATGGAATGATGAATTTGCATCTGGTCAATCTCAGCAACTAACTTGCATACACTCATTTTGCAGTGCAAAGGTATATGCGACACAAAAATGTTGCAGTGTTGCATTAATCTTTTGTGTCCATGTACCAATACAATGGTGTAATACATTGTTCTGTAATTACAATTACTGATACAGTAACTGGAGATATGCAATATTTTAATGATTTTGTCACATATAAATTCAGTTGACTACAGAATTACTTTTTTGTTTGTATAAATGAACACCAAAAGATAGCGAATTTTTTCATATCAGCACAATTCCAATATCACTTTTATTACAAGTACTATAGATAATTTGTAGTTGCAAAAATGTAGCTCTCTCAGATTTTTTTTATTCTGATATTTACGGGAGAGGATTATAATAATCAAAATTGTTGTGGGAGTGAATCACTCCCACATCTGCACCATTACGGAGATCCTATGGAGTTGTAGCCCTCCCCCAACCCCCCAAAAAGGGAGAGGGCTACAATATTGCAGCTATGTAATTTGCAATACATAAAGAAACATGAACAACAATAATAAAATCATTACAATACTTATTAGTCTACCAATTTTATATACATGTCATTTATTTCTAAGAATGGTATTGATATGAAATTACATAATATATCTGTTTTCCCAAATAATTCTGAAATGGAGACATTACACTGAAAAACTTTCACAACCTTCTTTAAGCTAAAAATAAACATTCCAACATCAACCTTAAAAATACCTAATCTACACCAGAGGGTACTGTGTAAGCATTATTTTCAACTAAATCACAAAAAATCTTGAAAATACCAGAATGACAGGCTTTTAGTGTTTATTTCTTTATCGTCATAAAAAATACTGAGTAAAAACTATCATGTTGACTTGTTTTGTTTCTGGTTATATATGTCCTTGAATTGCATTTTTTGTTATTTTTGAATTAATTGTGCATTGTGGATATGATAATGTGGTGTTTGCTAGAGTTTATTTTAATGTACATTATAAGACTCTGGTGTTAGCTAGTGTATTTTTCTAATTTAAGGTATATTTAACTCTGGTGTTAGCTTGTGGTTTCTCTTGAGGCTAATTACTCTGGTGTTCAGTCTAATGTTCTCTTTGAGGTACATTACTCTGGTGGTTAGCTAATGTTCTCTTGAGGTCAGTTACTCTGGTGTTAGCTGTGTTTTTTGAGTACATTACTCGGTGTTACGCTCAGTGTTTTCTCTTTGAGGTACATTACTGCTGGTGTTTAGCTGTGTTTCTCTTGAGGTACGCATTACTCTGGTGTTAGGTCTTAGGTCAATTGTGTTTCTCTACCCCCTTCTCTGTGTGCTTTCTTTGAGGGTCATACTCTGGTAGTTAACTAGTGTTCTGTAGTAATTACAGCGGTTGTGTTTTTCCTTGAAGTACATTACTCCTTGTGTTTAGATAGTGTTCTCTGAGGTACATGTTGTAGCTAGTGTTGCTCTTTGAGGTAATTACAGGCCTGTGTAGCTAGTGTTTTTATGAGGTAATTACTCTGGTGTTAGCTAGTGTTTCTCTTGAGTAACATTTCTTGTGTTAACTCAGTGTTTCCTTTGAGGTCATTACAGGATCTATGTTAGCTATAGGTTCTCTATTAAGGTACTATTACTCTGCGTTAGCTAGTGTTTTCTCTTGGGTATTACTCTGGTGTTAGCTAGTGTTTCTCTTGAGTACATTACTTCTGGTGTTTACTTAGTGTTTCCCTTGAGGTACTTTACTACTCTGGTGTTACTAGTGTTTCCTCTTTGAGGTACATTCCACAGGACTCTGATGTTAGCTAGTGTTTCCTATTAAGAGTATATTTCTCTGGTGTTAGCTAGTGTTTCTCTTGATGTACATTACTCTGGTGTTAGCTGTGTTTTCTCTTGAGGTACAATGGATCTGGTGTGAGCTAGTGTTTCTCTTGAGGTATATGCTCTGGTGTTAGTAGTGTTTCTCTTGAGGTACATGACTCTGGTGTTTAGCTAGTGTTTTCTTTGAGTAATGACTCTGGTGTTAGCTAGTGTTTCTCCTTGAGGTACATTACTCTGGTGTTAGCAGTGTCTTCTCTCTTGAGAAACATTACTCTGGTGTTAGCTATGTTTCTCTTAGGTAATTCAGGGCCCTGGTGTTAGCTAGTGTATTTCTTAGGGTACATCAGAAAAATCTGGTGCAAACTAGTGTATCATTAGAAAGCAAAGTAGAAAGGCTGCGTGACTAGCTTATACACAGGCAAAAGATTTACTTGTACTATAATTGGATATGGTGTCAAATACAAAGATGACATGCTGTAGAATTAATACTTTTACAGAGAAAAAATTCACATGTTTATAAATCATGTAGTTCAATTTCCACAATTTTTTCCAAATGACAAAAATTTAGAGGCATGAAAATGTTTTGCAGTTGATGAATGTTGTAAGAAATTAGGCCTATGGGCTACAAGGCATACCTAAAATATTCTCATTTAAATGCTAATTGGTTTTGCTCAAGATACATATATATATAGCCCCAATATAAATACAGGCAAACATATTAGAATTATGACTGATTTACAATGGTAAAAGTCCCCTCTATTTTGTGCTATGCTTGATAAATATACATGCAGCTATTCTAATGAACAGACACTGATCACCCCCATCAGAAGCCTTGCTGAAACAAAAACTACAACTCTTATTCCACAGGAATAAGCAGTCAATGAAATTCAAAAAAAGAAAGCTAAAACCGATGTGCCTCGATCCTTCATTTTAACTTTCTTTACGACAAAGTCAGATATTTAATTTTTATTCTTACCTTCCCTGTCAATGGCTTCAGGCACCTTAAAGAGATCAGTTTCTCCCACTACACAAAAAATAATCCATAATTATCAATAATACTACATGTACATCCATTAATGTTCATCTGCAGAGGAAATTTTATCATATATTTATTTTCTGAATCTGCGAGTTGCCGTATTTTAAAAAATCACTCATTAAAAAATAATTTAGCACTGCATAAAACGTACATGTTCATATTGAAAGGACATATTGCATATTTTTTTTCAAAGTTTGCAAAATTATATGCATTATTCGTCATAGAGATCTAATTAGTTTGCTGAAATATAGCAATAATTAGTCATAATATGGATTTAAATCTAATTAAGCCCTAGCTTATTGCAAAAACCTTATTAATTAGTTATGTGTTCATGTAGTGCACTACAGTGACATCACATGTGACCCTCTTTGATCAGATGATTATGAAAGAGTGCTAGTTATCTTTTTAAACTCAATTTTTATTCACCATGGACAACATTTACTTTGATGTTGACAAATTTCCCTATCTTAACCATTTGTTTTAGCAACCATTGCATACAGATAGTGATGTACATGCTCAAGAACGTAGCAAGGAAAGCGAGTATGAAATTGGTAAAGTTTGCATGGGTTGCTGCCAAACACTACCGGTATTTGGTAAGGTAATTTGTAAATGCAAGTTCAATTATTTTCAATCTTTAATTTATTTTTTTTTTTATAATTCTACAAGTTTACAGGAACTGGGAACACAAGTATATACTGTTACAATGTCCGTTTTTATTTCCAAGGTGCGAGTGAGTATTTGTGAAATGATGACGACCAGAACAGAATCCATATACTGTAGGCCTAGCTGTGCCTGGCTTCTACATAACTATTTCCTCACAGTTAAATGGGTCTCTGTCCAATAGTTTTTTGAAAAAGAACATGGACAAAGGTGACTGTAGAGGGGAGGGGTTATGACCAAGTCCTTAATGTGCTGACAAAAAAATCACCCACTTCTTTTTCCTCACACCTTCTTTAGAAAAATTTGAAAAACCTCAGTCTATACATCACTTCTTTTGACACTTAGTATATGTGCACCCATAAATGGTGCACAGCACCCCCATGCAAAGTTATCTACAATACATAGCTATGGGCTATTTTGTCAATTAAATCTAATCAATAAATTTATAGAATGGCTAACAGCTGTTTTCAGACCTTACTCTAGGTCACATATGATGTCAGACGACACTTCATCGTACATAAAATATCATAAGTAAAATTAATATGCATATCGCAAGACTGAGATTTGTACCTTTCAAACTCAAGAACTACGTAATTAAAATATTTCATTTAAAACACATCTAAAGTCATTCTAGTCATGCAAAGACCTAATTTTGTTAAAAAAAAAATCTAACAATTTAGAAACATGCAATATGTCCTTTAAATAACTTGCTGAACCTTTGAGTCTTTGGCAGGCAAAGGGAAATTTGTCTCGGCTACAGTATTTAAACCTCCACCACTGATTCTGTGTGTCGTGTATCACACAGTCCTTGGTGTCAGCAACAGATGAAGTATCCAACCTAAAGTCAAATCAAACAAATGGAGCGAATCATCACAATGCTTATTCTACCATTTTCATAGTAAATTTTTTAAAATTTGATGTGAATCATATTTAAAATTCTCTCAAATTTACCGAAAAAAATGTATATTGGCTGAAAAAAAAAGAAACTGTGTATACTTAAAAAGTTAAAATAAAAACATAAAAAGTGTTCTTTGATGGTTCGGCATATGCTGAATATACTTAACTCATGTTTGAGTACTCAATTTGTTAAATATCACGCTCAGTTTGCCTTGATGGCCACAACACACTTTCCTGGAGTTTCGGCTCCAAGCAACACATGGCTAGTAATCAATTAAAATCTCTTACATTCATTAACATCACATTTGCATAATCAATTCCTATCAGCTTCTTTGACTGCTATATATTATTATTCCAATTATCCATGCTTTAAGTGAAAAGTTATGACAATGTTAAAACCCCTATATGCATTGTGACCTTGACCTTTGCTCAAGGTCATGACACTTCCTTGGGTCCAGCCAACAAATCTGTGAAATATTAATTATTACAATCCATGCACTCAGTGAAAAGTTATGGCCCAGACAATGCTAAAACCACTATGTACATTGTGACCTTGACCTTTGACCAGTGACCTTGACTCAATGTCACAACATATTTGTTGGTCCAGATCAACAATTCTGTGAAATATTATTCAAATCTATGTACACAGTGAAAAATTATAGCCCGGACAATGTTTAAAACACTATGTGCATTGTGACCTTGACCTTGGCTCAAGGTCATGACACTTTCTTGGGTCCAAGCCAACAATTCTGTGAGATAATAATCAAATCCATGCTTTTAGTGAAAAGTTATGGCCCGGACAATGTTAAAAACACTATGTGCATTGTGACCTTGACCTTTAATCAGTGACCTTGGCTCATGGTCATGACATTTTCTTGGGTCCTGGGCAACAATTCTGTGAAATATTATTCCAGTCTATGCATTATGTCAAAAGTTATGACCCGGACAATGTTTAAACCATTATGTGCATAGGGACCTTGACCTTTGACCAAATAGCCTTGGCTCAAGGTTATGACACTTTCTTGGGTCCAGGGCAACAATTCTGTGAAATATTATTCAAATTTACAACGAGGGTCAGAAGTTATGGCCCTGATAAACTATTCCGGATGGACGCAGGACACCGGACGACAGACGGGTGCCATATCATAATATAACGTATAAATATCAGTTCAATATCACAAGGGGTTTAGGAAAAAAGTCTATAAAACTGCTCATTGCAGAAGGACGGAAGGACAGGAGGATGGACAAAGGTAACACTATATGCATAAAAAATAAGAAGAGATTTACCAAACCGACCAAATTTTAACAAGTATAGCAACACCATCAAATGTGGCGATCATAAAATATGCAAGAGTACTCATATAGATCTAGTAAATTTCTTTTGAAACATGTGCTTGCAGCAAATTGCCAATATAATAGCATATAGCACAGTCAACAACTTCCGCATAGTAATGAAATTTTTTTAAATTAGTGATACTTATGTCAAACTGTAAACTTGTTTGTGCCTTACTTGCCACTGGGATAAGTTGATGTGCCTGCAATCCATTTGATGGAATTTTCTGTCTCTATGTCATTTAAACCAATCCACAACTCATTCACCGAAAGGTTGGCTGCATAGTCTATAGACATTAAAAGGAATTCACATGATAGAACAAACTTAAATACAAGGCACACCAAAAACTTTTTGACTGGAACATGTCCTTTGTGTACACTAGAACATTGAATAAAATAAATGTATTACAGAATATGAATTTTATTAAACTGATCCAATTTATAAAACCTTTGCTAATTCTAAATAACTCTTTAATAAATACAGTCAAACCTCGTTATCTTGAACTCGATGGGACCGAGAAAAATATTTGAGATATCCGAGGATTCGAGATATCAAGGGTAAAATACATAAAGAGTTAGTGGTTGGGACTTCCAAATCACTTCGACATAGCCATGGTATTCGAGATGTCAGTGTTCGAGATGTCAGTGTTCGAGATACCGAAGTTCGACTGTACATGTATCACATGTCACTGAAAGCAAAAGACGCTGGTGGTGAAAATATGCAAGAAAGAATGTTTGATTATAATGTACCCCTGCAATTATAAATGTCTTTGTATCACACCATGAAACTATTACCCCTAGGCTTCATTTGTAATTATCTCTCCCATAATTCAAACAGCACAGACAATTATTCCTTGTATTACATTTTAAAGTTTTGATTGTCTGCTATATGTCTCATTAGTCTACAAGTTCGATCATTAGCTTAATTCCTTTACGTGACATATTTCATACAAAACAAGAGGCCTATGGGCTACACCGCCCACCTGGGTCACCAGGGATGTACTGTTGTTCAGCTGATGTGATCTTCAAAAGATTTTGTTTCAATCTTTATTCCTATGAAGTTGAACCCATATTGTGGTTTCAAACTTATAGCCCAAAAGTGTCACAACATATAAACCAAACTTGAATTTGCATAGCATAGAGATGTATCAAATATGAATTTGCTGTTTTGAAGATGGTCACGATCAAAAGATCATAGAATGAAATGAAAGGTCTTGCTATAAAAAAAAATATATACAAAATATGAAAGCTCCACCTTAGGAGCTCAGGGGATACTGAATAGGTTAGGCTTTCTTAAAAGTAGGTCAAACTCCAAAGTTAGGGTCTCAAGGTTAAAAACGTTGGTGCCATAATTAAAATAAGTTTTGTAAACTTGTAAATAAGGAATGTAAACATAAAATATGAGAACATTGTCACTCAACATTCAGACTTTAATTAGCAGGAAGACAAAAACTTGAATCCACAACAAAGGATATTTGCATTTTGATTTGATTTTCAAAGGCGTTTCCTTATCAATTAACACATGCAACTTATCAATTAACACATGCAACTTTGATCCCTTATTGTGGCTACATCCTACCTCATGCAGAGTGTCATTGTTGTATAACACAAATCTACAATACCTGGGGATTCTTGTATATTGAAGACTAATCATAGCCCAGCCTGTTGTTCTTGAAAAGAGGATTTTCTTGTACACCCCCATGTAAAACTTTGATCCCCATTTGCAGCACCACCCCTGGGGGGCATGAATCTACTTTTCATGTGAATTTCAACTTTTCTGGACCAGTGGTTCTTGAAAAGAATTTTCAATGGTCCCATCCTATTTCTGCTGTTTTCTTGATTATCTCCCCTTTGGAAGGAACATAAAATGGCATGTTATTTGAACAAGTTTAAATCCAAGGATCATTGAAATTGGCCCTGTGGCTTTTGAGAAGATTTTTAAAATGCAACAAAATATTAATTTCTATTTTTCCACAAATAAAGAAGGTATGGTCCTTCATTTGAACAAAATCCTCTATACCCAAGAATGCTTTGTGGCAAGTTTGGTTGAGAAGATGTCGAAAATGTTGAAGGATGGACTTCAGACAAAGGTGACCTGAAAAGCTCACTTCAGTTCAATTCTCAACTCAGGTGAGCAAAAAAATGTCCTTTCTGATTGCAATGTAAAATGTGTTTTGATCAACTCAAAGACACACACTTTAGACTCGTGTGACTATAATAAAAAAACCAGTCAAATACGTGCTAGTAAATTTTAGTAACCCCCCCCCTTCCAAAAAGTGAATACATCATGTCAGATAAATGAAAGAAAGACACTACTGACTAGAGATATATCTCTAATGAACTCTTTATATTTGCATATACAGTCAAACCCCGTTATGTCGAACTCAATGGGACCAAAAACAGAAAACTCCTCAATATACAGGGATTTGAAATATAGAGGGTAAAAATATTTGGAAAATAGGTGGCTAGGACTTCTGAATCAATTGACATAGCCATGGTATTTGAGATATCAGCATTCGAGATATTGAAGTTTAACTGTAAAGTTTGAAATTTAGCAACAAGAGATGAGCAGCGAAACAGCAGTTTATGTATACTATGATTTGAAATACATCATTCAGGATATTGATTTTCAAAGTAAGTCAGTACTTTAATTAAAACTCGACCTCTTTATCTCTAGCAGTTTTCTTGGTTTCCTGTATTACATTCTGATCAAAACATGTTTTGTTTGTGAGATGCTTGATGCTTGTGAGATCCTAAGGATATGAAAATTAACGACTACTACCTGTCATATTCAAATCAATCATAATAAATATTACAGTGATAATTACAGCTAACAGAAGTTCACACAAGGTAATTAACTGTTGTTGTATATAGATAAAATTCACATCAAATGCTGTGCAATATATGTCATGATTAAGCTGTTGAGCATATAGTATGAATATATATATTATGAAGAAATGATTGAAAATATCATATTCACCACCTAAAAAATTGAAATCCATGGAATTTCACCTCATGGACTAAATTGAATTTTGAACGTGCAGATCGACAAACTTTTGTCTACAAAACATGCATTGCATGTGGGTGTCATGGAATTCCCACCGGAGTGGCAACTGGTCTCAACCAGTTTTAGTCAGTTTATAGTTCTAAAACTGCCACAATATGCTGTGTATTCATACCTTGGAAAGCTGTGAAAATAGTCTCTGTGGGGATGACAATTAAATTAGACAAGCTGTACCCACAGTACTCCTGGGCATTAGACCAAGTCAGGCCATCCCCGGGGTTCACCATGATTTTGTAGCAATCTGAGGGAGATAACTCTCTCCAGTCTGGAGGGCAAGACGTATTCTCTGAAGAAGAGCAAATCAACCAACTATAAATTTAATTAATTCACTAGGAAAAATTGTTTTTGAAAATATAGTTCTGAAATTCATGAAGACATGGAAACATTTCGTATGGGACACCAATACTATATTTGTAAACTTACCAAATACTTGAAATTGAAGTCTAATTCCTGAATATTGATAAAAGTTTTTATCATTTGTGGAAAATCTAAGATACACATGCTGCCCCTTGCTGGTCACTTCAAATGGATTAAAGTAGCCACACATTGACACGAGTAGGTCAGAGGTTGGGGAGTCCCCTGTAAATATAGAAATTCATTACAAAACTTCAACTAAATTATTACACACACAACTAATGAGTATCAAGTGCACATTTATGTAGTTTAGATATCTTCTGTATGCATATTGCATTTAGAATCTAATAACGTGGATATATGATACCGTTTTTAAGGATATCTTTGCTTGCCCTCTTTTGACTATCTTTTAGGAAAATGTGAAAATTTGTTTCTAAAAGAAGTAATTAACTGTTTGCATTCATTTGTTACTGCTAGTAGGCCCTATAAACCAATGAAATATTCTAGGATTTTTGTAGAATTAGTGCAAAAAGGCTAGAGCAAAAATGCAGGAAATGAAACTATCAGTCAATAAGATTTACTTTTAGTTGTTGGAAGGACAAACGAAAAGCATTTTCATTGAAGCCGGAAAAAAATAACTACATATTCTCACCATCTAGTATAAAAAGACTGTCCCGTGTATAACAGGATGTGTATGGAGGTGTGTATTCTAAATTTGAGGATAAAATCCTGAAGTGTAGTTTGTATCCAGTCCCTGCATTGATTTTCCAGGAACAGTCGACATTGTTGCCGTAGCTGCCAGCTCCGGAGGTGACTGTGTGAATTGTCCCCTTGGCCACGCCTTCTATGTTCACTGTCTCTTTGTCTTTGCAGTAATAGGTTGTTGCATATGCTAATTGTTGACAAAAGGTTTATACAATATGTCAATGATATTATATTACAAAAAGTCAAAGTTTAAAAATAGCTTATTCAGATCCGATATATAATTATATATGAATTAGACAAGAGGCTAAGTTTATGATGACTATCAATTACTGAAAACTACAAGTACATCAAAGAGATTCGCCATTTAGAAAGCAACAATGATACGATGTAGTCAACATCCTATGTCATACTGTTGAGACTTGTTGATTTATCCAGAAAAAGATATCATCTCCGGAAACTGACACATCCATATTGATGTCATCCATACCACCAAAGCCAAACTGAGTGCATCAAAACTTTTTTATATACTTTTTAAAAATTGTGTTGATTTTAAACTACCAATGGTACTGAAGATTACAATGCTGTTTAGTTATTTTCTTACCTTTCTCATCAAAAACTAAAATGAAGAATATAAAATGCAATCTGCAAGATAACTTCATGGTTATCCCAGCATCTGGAAATAAGAAAGAAAAAAATACAGCAATGTCTCAAAAACTGCTGACTTATAGCTAAAAAAGGATAAATTAATCCAACTTACAATAGCTTATAAAAGATTAATGAACCTAGCTTACAGTAGCTTTCAAAGGATAAATAAACAGCAGTTTACAGGGATAAATGAATTGTAGCATGAAAGAGATAAATGAACTCTAGCTTACAAAGATAGATGAATTGTAGCTTACAGAGATAAATGAACTGAGTTACGGGATAATGTATGTAGGCTTTACATGGGTAGATGAATGTGTTACAGGGATAAATGACAACTGGTAGCTTCAGAGGATAATGAACTGTAGTTCAGAGATAAATGAACTGTAGTACAGAGATAATGAAATGTAGCTTACAGAGATAAATGAAACTGTGTCTTTACAGGGATAAATGAACTGTTGCTAAAGGGGATAAGATGAACTCGTACTTACGAGATATGATTGTAGCTTTACGGGTAAAATGAATTGTAGTTCAAGAGATAATAATATGTCAGCTTAACGGGTAAATGAATTGTAAGTTCAGGATATGAACTGTAGCTTATTGTATGGCTTAAGGGATAAATGATGCTAGCTTACAGGAATAAATGTATTGTAAGCTTACAGGGATAATGAATGTAGCTAGCAGGGATAATGAACTGTAGTGTCAGGATACTGAACTGGTAGCTTTACCGTAGCTTAAGGGATAGAATGAACTGGGAAGCTTACAGGGATAAATGATATGTAGGTTAGATAGGGATAAAATGAATTGTAGTTGAGGGATAAATGAATTGTGCTTTACAGTAGTTAAGGGATAAAATGAAACTGTATGCTTACAGGGATAAATGAACTGTAGCTTACAGGATAATGAATCTGTAAGCTTACTAGGGATAAATGATCTGCTACGTTAGTGTAGTTTACAGAGGTAATGAATTGTAGGCTTATTGTAGCTTACAGAGATAATAGACTGTAGCTTACAGTGATAGATAAACTGATAGCTTACAGGGATAAAGTGATACTATAGCTTAAGTGCTTAACAGGTTAGATTAACTGTAGTTAAGGATAAATGAAACTGTAGCTTCCAGGGATCAATGAATTGTAGCTTAAAGGGGTATGATTGTATATACGTTAGTTACAGGATAAATGAATGTAGCATTACAGGGATAATGAAACTGTAGCTTATTGTAAGCTTACAGGGATATTGAAACTGTAGCTATGTAGCTTAAGGGATTGAACATGTAGCTTAGTGTAGCTTACAGAGGTAAATGAACTGGAAGTTTGGTTGTAAGTCTTTACAGGGATTAAATGAATTGTAGCTTATTGTCGCTGTAAAGGGGTATGATTGTAGCTTACGTAGTTACAGGGATAAATATGATTGTAGCTTACGTAGCTTACAGGGATAATCGATTAGGGTAGTTCAATAGCTTACAGGGATAAACTGCCTGGGTAGCTTACAGGGATTCTTAACTGGTGCTTAAAGGATAATGAATTGTAGCTTAACAGGGGATAATGAAATTGGTAGCTTACAGGGATATAATGACTGTAGTTACAGGAGATAAATGAATTGTAGCTTACAGGGATATGTAATTGTAGCTTTCAGGATTATGCTGTAGCTTCAGGGATAAAATTGAACTGTAGCTTACAGAGATAAATGACTTGTAGCTTAAGGGATATAATAAACTGTAGCTTACAGGGTAATGAAGTGTAGCTTACAGGAATAATGGAACTGTACTTACAGAGATAATGTTTGTAGCTTACCGGGATATGGAATTGTAGCTTGGGAATAAGATGATATTGTAATTACAGGGATAATGAACTGTAGTCTAAAGATAATGAACTGTAGTATACAAAGATAATGAACTGTAGTTACAGACGATAAATGATTGTAGCTAAGGATAAAATGGATCTTGTAGCTTATGTAAGTTAAGAGATAGAGTTATCTGTACTTAAAGGGATAAATGGAACTGTGCTTACGGGATAGATTAACTGTAGCTTAAGGGATATCGAACCTGTAGCTTCGGGGATAAATGAACTGTAGCTTACAGAGATATGTATTTGTAGATTCGGGATAAAATGAATTGGGCTAAGCTTACAGGGAATAATGAATTGTTAGCTTAACGGAATAATGAACCTGTAGCTTAAAGATAAATGAACTGTAGCTTAAAGATAAATGAACTGTAGTACAGAGATATATGAATTGTGTTACAGGGTAAATGATCTGTAGCTTATTGTAGCTATACAGAGATAGATTATTGATAGCTTAAAAGGGATAAATGAACTGGTTAGCTTACAGGGAAGATTAATGTAGTTAAAGGGATAATGAACTTAAAGTTCTTACAGGGATCAATGAATTGTAGTTACAGGGGTAATGAATTGTGCTTACGTAGTTCACAGGGATATGAACTGTAGCTTACAGGATAAATGAATTGTAGCTATACAAGGATAAATGAATTGTAGCTTACTAGGGTAAATTGAATAGTAGCTTACCGGATAAATGAATGTAGCTTCCGTAGTTCAGGGCTTGAACTTGAAAAAAGGCCTTTTTTTTAACGGGGAATAAAGATATGTAGGTTAAGGGATCTGATTGTTAGCTTGCAGGGATAATGATTGTAGTTACGGGATCAATGAACTGTAGCTTACCGGGTTTATTCAGGGTAATGAACTGTAGTTACAGGGATATAATGAACGTGCTTACAGGGATAAATGACTGTAGGTTACGGGATAATGATCTCTGTAGTTAGTGTTGTTTACGAGTAATGAATTGTAAGCTTATTTGTAGTTACAGGATAAATGATTGTAGTTAAGTGTAGATTAACTGTACTTAAGGATAATGAACTTAGCTTATAGTAGTTTACAGGGATGATTAACTGTAGCTTATAAGGGGATAAATGAATGGTAGCTTACAGGGATAAAGAATTGTAGCTTACGGGGTAATGAATTGTAGCTTTTATCTAGATTTACAGGGATCAATGTAATGTGGCTTAAGGGAATAAATGAACTGTAGTTATTGTAGATTAACAGGGATAATGACTGTAGTTAGTGTAGCTTAGAGGTAAGAATGAAGCTTGTTGTAGCTTTAGCAGGGATTATATGAATTGTTAGTTATGTAGCTTACAGGGTATGATTGTAGCTTACATAAGCTTACAGGGATAATGATACTGTAGCCTTACAGGGATAATGAACAGTAGACTTTAAAGGGATAAAATGATTGTAGCTTACAGGGATAATGAATTGTAGCTTACAGGGTATGATCATGTAGGCTTACAAAGATAATGAACTGTGCTTAGGGATAATGAACTGTAGCTTACAAGATATTGACTGTAGCTTACAGGGATAAATGAATGGTAGCTTCGTAGCTACAGGGATAAATGAACTGTAAGCTTACAGGGATAATGAACTGTAGATTTACGAGATAAATGCATTGTAGTTACAGGGATATAGTGACTTAGCTTTAACAGGGATAATGACTGTGCTATACAGGGATAATGAATATGTAGCTTACAGGGATATAATGACTGTGTTCAGAGAGTAAAATGAATTGTAGCTTTACAGGGATATTGAAACTGTAGTACGGGATAAAATGAACTGTGCTTACAGGGTAATGAACTGTAGCTTACAGAGTATTAAATGTAAATTGGTGAGATTACAGGGATAATGAACTGTATTACAGGGATAATGAAATTTGTACTTACGGATAATGCTGTAGTTACAGAGATAAATGATTGTAGCTTACCAGGGATATAGTGAATGTAGCTTAACAGGGATAATGCTGTAGCTTAAAGGGAATAATGAACTGTAGTTACAGAGATAATGTATTGTAGTTTACAGGGATAAATGAACTGTAGCTTACAGGGCAATGAATTGTAGCTTAAGGGAAATAAATTGTAGCTTAAGGGATTAATGAACTGTACTTACAGGGATAAATGAATTGTAGCTTACCAAAGATACATGACACTGTAAGCTTTACGGGATAATGAATTGTAGCTTAGGATAATGAAATTGTAGCTTACAGAGGATATGAACTGTTAGGTTCAGCGAAATAAATGAAACTTGTAGTTACAAGAGATAAATGAAGCTGTAGCTTACGGGATATGAATTGTAGCTTACAGGGGTAAATGAAATATGGTAGCTACGTAGCTTACAGGGATAATGAATTGTATTACCAGGATTAATGATATGTAGTTCGGATCTTGAACAGTGCTTAATAAAGGATGATGAAGACAAGTTATTAGGAATAAAGCGGTGCAGATCAAGGTATTATGCAAACATAAGCTCAAGAGTTGACACAGCTTATTAGGATTTATACGTGGAAAGACAGCGTAACAAAGCGACGAATCGTATCGTTGAACTGTGAACTAGACATCAAATGGGTTACTGTTAAACGATTTCTTATTGAAAAAAAAAAATTACTTTAACCTTGGAACTTTTAATGTTATGATTTCACTGATTGATATTTCCGGATTTTGCAATGTTTATCTGGTAAGGTTTTTCCTCTTATACTAGGAGTTGAGGCTCCTAGAGGTGGTTGACATCGTCTTGGGGTTGCCAGTAG
>CAJDSM010000387.1:0-31890 GCA_903981925.1 Ostrea lurida
CGCGTTTCAACCAATGGCAACGCAACATTCTTGTCCGAGGCAAAACAAAAATACATAGACATATCTGCCTGTAGAAGTATGGTGATACCCTCCTACCTACATATGGAAATGAGAATTTAACCATATTTCATGGGTATATGAATTACATTTAGCAATTATCAAAACTAGAACTGTCCTTTCAAATAACCCCCCCCCCCCCCCCCTGCAGGACACACTATATAATGAACACAACAGAATTTTCCTCTGATTAAACCTGAAGTTGTCAATCAATGAAAATGGTCATCTAGTATATTATTGTTCAGGAGGAGATTGCTGATGTGCATCGGGACATATGTTGAAAAAGTCCAAAAATTCTTATCTTCTGTATAAATTGTCCCGAATGAAATTCCTGACAACATGCACATCTCTATTATGCATTCTAATACTTCACTAAGTTTCATGAAAATCCTGCATGCACGTTGTTTAGGAGGAGTTGTAGACAACCCATTGAGGCTTATGTTGGTAAAAAAGGCCAAGTCCAAACATTTCCTTCTTTACACAAATTGTCCCAGATAAAATTTCGGTCAATATTCACATCTCCATTATGTAATCTAGCACTCCACAAAGTTTCATGAAAATCCTGCAAGTTGTCTAAGAGGAGTTGAGATCAACATACTTTAAACAGACAGATCGATGAACGGACGGACAGACAATCAGATTGGGTGAAACCTATATCCCCCCCCCCCCAAGTTTGTTGAAGGAAGGGGGAATAATTCATACCCTATAACATGGTTTGCTATATAACTATCAAACTCAAGAAAACAAGACGATGCTTTTGATATTATCAGAATCTACAATTATTTTATAGAGATACTGATGCCGAATACTATGTTTTTTAATACAATATTAATAAAACATGAATAATTTATGCTCTGTGGGATGAATTCAATTAACTTCATATCAACGCGATAAAAAATATATACTCCTGATGGAAATCAAATATTGCTGGTTAATAACCCGAATAAATTATATCGGACCCAAAGAATAAATTGTCTATAAAAAATAGCAGTCTGAAGACTCTGCTTAAAGAATCAAGCAAAACATTTCCAAAAATCAATTGAATATATAACGAAAGAATAATCTATTGAAAATATAGTCTGCTTGTTCAATTAACCTGTATCCTATTCATTTATATTACACAAAATCCTGAGCTGTCTAAATATGCAATGCCAAAGATTCCAAAACTTTATGAGGTATACGATGATAAAACTCTCCTATAAGGTTGAATACTTGCATTTATCAGATTCTGTACTATAAGAATACATACCTTTAGTAACCTCCAGCCAATGAAATTTAAAAGGAAGAAAAACCAAATATTCCTATTTCATGAATGAATGGAACTTTTCAATACATACAAACTGCAGTCAACTTCACGAACATTGAGTCATGCCAGAGAACAACCAACGGTTATTGATTGCAGAGAGAATGAAGGAAGAGAAAAACAAGTCTTACATTTACTACAATAAAACAGTTATAAAGTGAATCCACGCTAGATTCGGTAACCCTTTAGATAAGAATTCCATTGTAGCCATGTCTGAGGGATGAAAGATTTGTTTTCTGTCCATTAACAGGTATGCCAGGTATCTACAGATAAGCTGCCTCCATCAACACATAACAAACACATCCCCACTTCCTGTCTCTGGTTCCTGGATGTCTATACATTAAATCTGGCATCAAAGTCTTGTAGGCTAATTAATCGGTGATTTAAGACTGCATTTATACGAGTTCCTTACAATGTGATCATCCCAGTGACAGCAGCATCTTGTACAGAGCATGTGTATGACACTATCATGTCATAATCACACTTCCTACAGGTCTACCAAGTTTGGATGTAATCCAGACAGATTTATCAGTCTGAGAAATTAATGATTACACTTCAGACTGAGCACAGTGCCATATCTTTTGTTTCATTGAAAAAAAAATAAAATAGAATGCCTCTGTCAATACAATCAAGAGTCATCTCCCCTATATTGCACCATTCTGTAAATTATCTAGATTGTTGATTATCTGAAATTGGGGATCATAGCCAAAATAATGAAGGAAAAATTGTTCCTCCAATGTGCTTGATTTTTAAGGCACTCAACCCACCACATTACTGAGTTATTGAATTTCCTACTTGTTATACTAGATCCACTAACATTTCATGTATATAGGGGCAAGATCAAAATATCAATATCACATCAAAATCTAAACAGTAGTTGGAGGGGGATAAAAACCCACATAAAATTCTGTTGTCTGACATCAATTGCAGGGATTTTTTTTTGGAAATAAACCAACTTTTTTTAAATGTTGCATTTAAAGATATCACATCCCTTTTCATTTTTAATACACTGTTGTAAAAGTATACAGAGTTCTGGTTGGGTCTGGTTCAAAGGTCAATGTCAAAGGTCACAAAGTACATTATCATCATTAAAAATGGCACCAATGGAAACATCAAGGATGACACCCACTAAACATCAAATCCTTTAAACTGTTAGTTCTCAGTTATAAGTAATGCTAAAGATTTATATATTTTAAAATGTCAGATGGTTAAGAACTGTCAAACATGAAGACAGACCATATGTCACAATATTTATATTTACCCCAGCATCTTTGTCTGAGATAACTCGCGACACAAGAAACTGTCCTGATGTTATCATCCAGCTATTTATTGGTTCTGACTTCTGAGACAGTAAAACTGCACAAGAAAGTTTACCTAACAACTTTTATTTTCTCTTTTCAATCAATAAAAGTTGAATTAGTTCAAAGATAAAGAAATAATGTAAATACAAGGGGTAACTGTCTGGTTACTTGGTTCTATGATGATATCAGTCGGTTACCTCCCGTAGGTTACCTTTGGGGTTTATTTAAGGAATGAAGCGACCTAGGTTATACGATAATCTAACTTGGTGCAGTTTACGCTTTATAATCCGCGAAGCAGATATATTTAGCGTAAACTGCACCAAGTTAGATTATATCGTATAACCTAGGTCAAAATTAGCTTCATTCCTTATTAATTTTAAAAAATGTATTTAACGTTGTATGATGAACATTTTGCGAGATAATTAAGGATTTTGAATGAGGCGGACGAATTTTGCCGTTAAGCAACAAAGTAGAAACACTAACGTCAAATGCATTGTGACGTCATTCTAGGACGTCACAAAGAGCAAGTTAGATTATACAAAATAATTGATGTTGCTCAATTGTGTTTCAGCCAATCAAATTGCTTGTAACAAGTAAAATTAAATTATATGCAAATCACTACTTAACAAGAGGAAACCAAAATCTACACAGCTATTCCTAAAAAAATAAGAGAGCCCTCTCACTCAGTCATGGTGTATCGAAATCAGGGAGCGGATGGAAGATCTAATTCTAATTACATTGCCTCTCACTTAAATTCTTAAAGATTTGTCATCAATGTTTCTTGCCACAAAATCTGAGTTCTGGATGGGTCGTTTCCTTTTGGGGCCATTTGGTAATCACAAACCGGAAAACTTGTTACAATATTGGTCAATATGCAGAAAATTGGATTTTTTCTGCAAGATGTTGGCCAATAGCCATAAACATGTTTATTGATGGGTGATAAAATCTAACAGGTATTTGAGTAGGTAGGTTTGCTATTTATAATTCCAGTCAAGTTTTACGTTTTTGTAGAAAAAGGGTTTATAAATGTAAATCACCTTCCTAACATTTGTCGTAATTTTTTTTTTTTTTTTACAATTGCATGTAAATATTTGTGATTATCATTGTAGATTTGGTATTTATAGTGCTCCTAGGGATAATTCATCAGTAACAGTTTTCACAGTGGTACCGGTTTCTTGTGAATTTCAAAAGTATATAATTTATGAATAAATGTGGAAGTATTCATACATGGTGTTATGATTTGAACTTGAGATTGTAAAAATTTAGCACTCATTTTTTGTATTTATCATATACTTACAGACAGTCTATTTTATAAACTAAACGCCATGCGTAATGTCAGTGTATTTTTATGTCATTGTTATACTGTTAAAAGTGACCTGTAGGTTCGATGTTTAAAAGCTTATCATTCATATATTTTTATGTTGTAAATGTATATGACACATGTCACTATAATAAACAATTTACTTACTTACATATATGTGGTTAACTGTGAATTTATCTATAGCAGCCAAGAGTTACCTCCCTTATGCTGCAGTTTTGAGGCGAGACAGACAAAAGATTGGCGCTATGTAACGGAATGATAGAAAACTTACATTAATTACGTGTCACGTTAATTTGATAAAAGAGCTTTGTTCATGTAAATGGGTTAATAAAATAATCATTTACCAAAAGATCAATGCTAAATGAAAATCCAAAATCAGGTAGTTAGGAGGAACACAAAAGGGCCATAAATTTCTGTCATTCAATATCGACTACTGGTACACAATTTTTGGGGGAAGATTTATCTTTCTAATGTACATACAAACAGACATTGAAAGATAACATGCACACTTTTATTAGTGAAGAAAAAGTAGAGAAGTTATAGAGAGGGTTAATAGCACTGGATGATTGTCTCAATCAACATTCACCATGTCTAGTTCTAGAGAGAATTTAGTTCTTTTGTTAGACACTTAACTTTTACTTTTGGTCCCTCATCAATCTCAGTATCTATGGATCTACATGTTATGATGTATAACATTTATTTGCTTGATAATAACAATTTTCTGAAAACTACATGTACAAATACTACATATACATTTATAAGACATGTATGCTGACAAGGTCATTTTCTGTGAATATATCTTATAATAAAATGGCATAGACAGCAAACAACATATGCATTTGATCTAATTTACTCAGAAATGATAATTTCCTATCAAAACATTCATGAATATTTTAAATGATATTGTAACAGGAAGGAAGAAAATGCAACAGATCAACCCGGGATTCAAACCAGGATCCCCTGGATCGCTGGTCAGGTGCTCTATCAATTGAGAGAATTAGCCGACAATCAAACCCAGCTGACGGCCACAATATTGAACATATACTGGGATGTTTCAATACTGAATTATGATATGTATACTCCTCTAAGCAAATGGAATAACACTTACCAAAGCATATATTCCTGGGATTAAGATTTGGATATTATATCCAATAAACTACTTGTATGCCCTAATCAAAATTTTCAAACATTCAAAATTTTAATTTTCATACTGAGGGGTTTTATACCACAAGGTAAATTTTCACCAATTGAAATAATTCTTTGCTTTCCTGTTGATACTGACACACCCTATTTGCTGATGCTCTCACATTGTTCAAGTGAAGAGTGGTCAACTATGCTCATCAGTGAATGGTGTTTACCAAGGGCAATAACTCCATAAAAGTTATCAGTGTAAGGCCTAAGTAGAAAAGATAATTCCTATCATAAAGGTGCAAGGAAAAATGTCTTGAAACAGCATGGTTTGTAATTGAAAACAGCAAAGCATATTTCTTTATAGAATTCCACAATAAATCCAGTTGAGTGTCCAATGGTTGGTAAATCAAAGTATATTTCGACAAAAAAAATCTACGGAGAAGGTAGTCAGTAATTACAGGACCACGGTACTCCCATACACTGATAAATTGGGGATTAATATCCACAACTTCCGAATAACATCACACCTGGTAGTAACAAAATCCCAAATCCTTCTGTTCTCAGGTGACAATTTTTCAGGTGGCTGTCACAGACACAGGTAAAATCATCCTAATTGCCCCCCCCCCCTTTTTTTTTTTTAAATTTTATCACTTGTCTACGACAGTAGAATCTTCGAATCTTCTTACCATGAACTAAACTTTTCAGACAGTTTTCAAATTGAATTTATGGCTCACTAATTTAAAATCAAAACTATTTTCATGTTTTTGCAATATCAATTAAGATTTAAATGAACAATGCCCATATTCATGCAAGCTGTAACTTATACTTTCTGAAACTATACAAGTTAAAAAAAATATTGGCTTGAGGCAACAATGAAAGAAAATGATAAAAAATTGATGTTTGATGTTGTACATAAAATTCATAGTTCATTAATTTACTGATTTAAACTATAAAAGAACAGTCTTATATCATAATCTGGGCCAAAATTAGACTATGAGTCCATCTTAATTTTAAAAGTTCCTTGGACTAGAAGAATCTGTTAATATACAAATTGTACTTTGTATATGAAATATAAACCAGCTACATATAGAATATTATTTACTCGAAAGCTGTTCATAGAATCATACCAAGATATATAGTCAAACATGAATGTGAAAGTACATTAGTATGCATGTGAGGACAGATTAGGTGCATAAATACACATATAATGTGCTTTGTGTTTAAACAAACAAATCACATTACCATATCTATAAGTCCATTAGTGAAGAAAATCCACTCAGAAAACTTAGTTTCACAAAGGATTTAGCATGCATGACATGGCCGTTCTACATGCATTACTGTTCAATGCATTTCTTATCATATTCTAAACCAGGAAGTGGAACTCCACCAGAGATATTTACTTAAACTTAAAAAAATATCTTCTAAGAAGATCAGTGATTCAATGCAGACATTTAAACACTGCCTCCGGAATTACCCCCCTTTGGCTGTTAAAAAGTCTTATATATACTTACAAATTACTGCTGACCAAAATATGGTGCAGGGCATTGCCACGTAGAAGTCCAAACTATCCAAAATATTATCAGAGAATGGTGGCACAAATTTGGATGTTCAAAAATTATCTGGAAGACTAGATGGCCTATCTCCCTTACAAAAGTAAGGTGTGGGTTTAAAACTCTAAAATTTATTGTCCAATAAACACCCACGTTCTCACTCAAACCAAACACATGTAGTTGTCAGACAATATTTAGAAGCTCAAGCTAACACACTTGCATCACTTGCGAAACAAACTGCAGAATCTATCATACCGAAAAGATTTTTATCATTGATTTAAGGTAGATGATGTCAAAGTTTTTGCAAAAATCTTTATGAAATCAAAATTTGTGCATGAAAGAAACATATCTTCCAGAGGAATTTTATTCACTGTGTAAAACGAAAAAAATGGTTAATTATTGATAGTGAAAAAGTTTATTTTTCCACAGACAATCAATCATTGACGATAAATAAAAATGTTAGCAAGGGGGTAATAACTCCAATGTTAGTATTTCCTTAATATACAATGATTTCCCAAATATCACAATTAATTTACACACATTTGTAAATTGGTAATTTTGAAAACCTATTAACATTAAAAATTTGTTATTTAAACAAGTTCTATTTTTATTATTCTGCTTGACAAAATTGTGTGATTTTCTGATCGCCTCTTGATCAGGTCGTGTGTTCGAGCCCCGTGCTCGGAGCGGCCACGTCAAAACTAAGACATTAAGATAGGTAGTGATTGCTCCTTCGCCAAGAGCTCGGCATTTAGAAGTGAGAATCATGGGTCTTTCGGATATGACCTTAAAAACAGAGGTCCCGTGTCACAGCAGGTGTAGCACACAAAAGAACCCTCACTGCTAAATAACTTTAGTGCTAAGCAGAGGTCTAAATTTGCAGCCCTTCACCGGCAATGGTGACATCTCAATATAAATGAAATATTCTCAATGGGACAAAAAACAAACAAATAATCAATAAATCTGATGTTGACATATATACTTCTGTTTTTGACATCTTACACACATATTTTATTTATGTGCTCTATGGTTATAATGTAAGTAATGATCAGCTTCTATAATATTTGCATTATAAACTTACAATTTATATGGCAAAACTAAAAAGAACTGGCAATCTCAATACTGTGAAAGTGTTATTTACGCTGGGGGTTAAGTACGCGTTTTTCCATGCCCAATATTTTATGTGGGGGAAAAATACACGGTTACTGAATGAAATATATAACATATATGCTATTTTTATATATACGCGTGGGGGAAATTTACGCACTCATTGCGTGACCGCGTAATTAGTGTAAATTTCCCCCACGAATGAATAACCACCTTTACAGTGCCTTGATCTTTATCCAATCTAGAGTAATTATAAATATTCCAAGTAGGACGTACTCATGAATATCACACTCTGGGGCACACTCGAATAGGAGCTATTCCGAAATATTAAATATGTCAGCCTTTTATTCAGATTACAATTGGACTAATGACTTTCTAAATGGCATTTTATCTCGCACTTTTATAATCCATACATACAGACTATATATAATCTGAACAAAACGTTCTGCTTTTAAAAATCCTTGTGACCTTGACCTTTTCCAAATGACTTTGGTTAATGATCATTACACACAAATTAGAATCAATCATATACAAATGAAGCATTATATTTCTATGAGCTTAATTCTACAACCTCTGCATCGCATCTATAACTTGCATACATTTTGCACACTGCTATCCACATGACCTTCATTGCCCTTTTGCAAATGACATTTTTAACGTCATTCATCCGCTGGTCAAAAACGACTGCATGCTAAATATGAGCTTTGTAAAATGCTCCTCTGGTATTAAATTTCTGGTGCGGAAGTGAAGTGGAACAGACAGACATTGTAAATTCCCTGACTTCCATTGTTTTTAATGAATATAATGATATACAATTTCATGGTTTATGTTACATGACCTTTCATTTCTGTGTTAGTCTCCTATGGACCATTATATTGAATTTAAAGCAATTACCCCAAAATCATTTTTTTTTTTTTTTTTGCTATTTCCATTTATATTATACTCCTTCATGAACTATAGAAACTGATACTCTTTATTCATTATTAAAGAATAATGACTTAATAATTATTTTCAACAAAATCAAGTTTCCAAGAACACACTCATATTTCACAAACCACAATAATTTGATCACTGTATTCAACAATATTTGAATTAGACCATTGATACTGAATATTTTAACTCATTCAACTTACATACACAATCCATACGTAGCACAAACATAATCTCCTACAATCTACAATTTTTTTTTTCAACTTGGACACATAAACATCAATTGCCCCTATACCCATCCTTGACTGTGATACACTGCAGTCACTAGATAAATAGGCTTATAAATAAACTAATCAAAATTGTTCTGATGATCACTTCAAATTCATGAGTTCAAATGAATCTGAGAATACACTTCTATTAAGGCAGTAGTTTCACGGTAAGAGGAAGATAACTCATTTGGTCCCATCGCGTTTGTTTACATGGACAATCTTATTCAAGCATCTCAGTGGACAGAATATTAACACCCATGAACGACTTCATGCCGCGTTTGATTTGCCATCAGCACGAGTATAAGTATTCAATTTATCACAGCAACTATCATAAAACCACAAATTTTGATTTTACTTTCTATTTCCCAAACCCCGAATTTTTTGCCGTGTTGTGTCTTGACGTCATTATTTTGATTGTGACGTCGTCTGCCACGTCACAGTTTGAAGAATGCTGAGATTTCTGTAACACTTGATTTTCACTTCATATAAAGCACCAAATCCCTCTTGGAACAACCTCGGAACAAACAACAAAAAAATTAGTATCTTTTATCGAATGTTAACAGTTTCAAAGGAATTCGGTTTGTGGACACAAAGCGCTAGGGGCTGCATTATTTTTTATTGTTCAATTGTTTGTGTGTTTTTGAAAATTTGTTTTGTGGGTTGTTTTTCTTTATTTGTTTGTTTTTATTGTTACTATTCTATCTTATTCACTTATTATTATTTTCTATGTATATTCTTAATAAAAATAGATAATAGATTTTATTTCAATATTATAATGTATTGATATGTTAAAATATAATTTTTTCTTTGAAGGAAAAGGGTGGGGGGTGGGGGTTCAACATTTTAAAAAATATCACTGCGACAGTTACCTACTGCTTTGCCCTCTTCTTTTCTTATTTTCCCACCACTGGAGCCTTTGAAATTTCCCCCCTTGCCTCAGTTCTCCAAGCGAGGTTCCATCTGTGGCTCATGACAACTGGTTTCAAACTATTCCATGCTTGGGACAGGTTTAGCTTTTGCCTTGTTTTAGTGGAGTAATTAATACAGATTCGATTATAAATTTTCTATTAATACCGTACGTCAATTTACTGTATAATATGTATTATTATGATAATATTTATATCTATTCATGTATTTTTTTAAATTAAGTTAGATTTCATGTGTAAAACTTAAAAGGAAAGGTTTAATGTTATGTACATAGAGCCAACTGACATCAACAACTTACGCGGGGGGGGGGGGGGGGGGGGGGGGGGGGTGGGGGGGGGGGGGGGGGGGGGTGTATTTTAGGGGGGGGGGGGGGGGGAGGGTATAATGACGCAACTTTCTTCTGTAAAAATAAGCTAGATTTATTTGAAATTTTGTAAATGAAAGCAGGATACTACTTAATTCCTTTACTTTTTTTCCCAAATTGAACAATACATTTTTTTTTTCTGTAGGTAATATGCCAATTTTGTTATTTTTGAAAGACCGAAAATTGACCTATTTCTTCAAATATCAGCCCTTCCAAAATATCTGAGGTCACTTAAAAACTTCAATTTTACTTTTAAAAAACCAATGGATATATGTATCCTTTCAAACATCTGATTCGTAAGTAAAAAGATTCTATCATTTAATTTTTTAAAAAAAAATATCGGGTTACATACACCAAACTAGCCAACTGACGTCAAATACGCAGGGAGGTTAATAGAATGTGCATTACTCTGTAAATAGGTTAGCATTTTCTTTAATTTCTGTAAATGAAAAGCAGGAATGATACGTCATATTCCTTTTAGTTTTTTGTTAATAATTGAACGATACATTTTTTTAATTACTGGGGTAATGTGTAAATTTTTCATATTCTAGAAAGGACGAAATTTGACCTACTTTCTTCAAATTCAAAGCCCCAAAAATATTCATAGGTCAGCTGAAACGGTATTCTTCAATTTTCACTTAAAAAAACAATGATGAATATGTACCTTGTCAAACCATTTTTTCCTGTGTAAAAAAAATTATCATTCAAATTTTTTTTTAAGATAATATATCGAGTATACAGGCTTATTTTCTGCATGATGGAAATTCATAAAAAATTGAGAAGATTTTGATGGCAACCTACGAAAAACGCTTGGTTGATTTCTTTTGAAGATTTTTGACAAAACATTATTACCACACTATTAATTTATATTCCAATTATGAAGGAAATTGAACATGGGGGAAAAAAAGGGTAGGGTGTGACTACTACCTTAATTGCCAAAGTTTGATAAAAAAAACAACAACAAAAACCCCAGAAAACAAACCCCCAAAAAACCCAACATACCTGTATGCTCAACAAAGCTAGCTTTGTGTATATATCTAAGCCTGTTATTACCAACTCAAGATTTCACGGACTATCCTCCAACTACCCAATATTTGCTCTTTTCAGCAATATCTAGGTGACAACATTGTCTTTATCTAGGTAACCACCTTCACTTTCAATCCTCCTAAATGCTCGCAAGTTGACACTGAACAGATATCAATACCGCTAGTTTCTCCTCTGGCAAAATTGAGAAGATCACATTTGCTTCCTTTATTCAGGTGTGGATCAAAGATAATGATTGAAGTTGTAATATGGACTGATTCATAATTCAAACAGGTCATCATGACAGATTCAATTTTTCTTAGTACATAAATTGACAAAAAAAAAGGTAACCCTCAGATAGGAATTGTGCACTCATTGAGTGAATCTAAAATGCCATGCGGGTTAATTAATATTCAAATCATTACATCTAACATTTTGTGTAAAAGTTTTCAATACATTTCACATTTCTACTGCCATCATTAAAAAGTCGATATACCCTGTCTTCATTTATATAAGAGTATCAAATGAGGTCACAGCTTTCCAATACAAGTTAGTGTTACCATGGTAATTGGTAATGATGGGAAATGGAAAGAAAATCCAGGTGTTCTAATGATCTATATAATGTGTACATATAAACAATTCACCATGAAGGATATCATATGGTGTGATAAAAATTGGCGTGGATGTACCGTTAACTATAGCATTTTGTTTTTAAAATAGACACTGGCCGAGTTGATTATTATACTAATTAACATGTCACTTAAAAGATCACTTACCCTTTTCGTACCACGGAAAGACTTTGTCCAGTGCCTGCTGTTCCATTCTTTCGTAGTTTCTCTCCATCACTTTTATTTCATTATCCCACCATTCATTGTACGGTCCAACCTCTAGCCTTCCTTTGTTTCGTCTGGTGTTACACACGAGGGCTACTATTGCGACACTGTCACTTTCTTTTCTCATCACATGCCATCTTCATCTTTTCTTTTGTTGCTGTCAAACTGGTTCGATCGCCGTTGGTCAGATAGCTCAGTTGGTAGAGCACCCGACTGAAGATTCAGGGGGCCTGGGTTCAAATCCCGGTCTGGTCCGTTGCATTTTCTCCCTTCCTGCTACACCTTTTTTCTAGCTCAATGATTTGCTGCTTGGTGCAAGTCCGCTGTTCATTAGAGATTTAAATCAGCCTAAGTGACCAGATTAGAATATTCTGCAAATTTTTTCGAGTCAGGTATTAGTGAAAGGGAGATAGTATAATTCTTACTCTTTTAGTAAAATACTGTTGGCCACTTTCATCATAAGTTAGTCCTCTTCTGCATGTTGTAGATCTCATAATGCTTGATATCTGGTAGATGTTGTCAGCAAAATCAAGACCTAAGTAGGGAAAACATTGAAATCTAATATCTGACATAAATCTAAATTCACACAGTTTTCATCAACACCCCAGCCTCAAGAAATGATAATGGTCTTTAAATTATGCCCCATTAATTAAACTTCCTGGACAAAAATATAATTTACAATATAAGTTGGTTCCTATGTCAACTTTCGAGGAACATACAGTCATTTCTAAGGTTGCAAAATTCCTCTTCTGACCCCTACTTGCTCCTCCCTGACCCCTAGCTCCTCCTCTGACCCCTACTGCTCCTCACTGACCCCTACTTGCTCCTCCCTGACCCTACTTGCTCCTCCCTGACCCCTACTTGCTCCTCTCTAACCCCTAATTGCTCCTTCTCTGACCCCTACTTGCTCCTCCCTGACCCCTACTTGCTCCACCCTGACCCCTACTTGCTCCTCTCTGACCCTACTTGCTCCTCACTGACCCCTACTTGCTCCTCCCTGACCCCTACTTGCTCCTCCCTGTCCCCTACGTGTCCTCCCTGACCCCTACTGCCTCCTCACTGACCCCTACTTGCTCCTCCCTGACCCCTTACTTGCTCCACCCTGACCCTACTTGCTCCTCTCTGACCCCTACTTGCTCCCTCTCTGACCCCTACTTGCTCCTCCCTGACCCCTACTTTGCTCTCCCCTGACCCCTACTTGCTCCTCACTGACCCTACTTGCTCCTCCCTGACCCCACCCTCGACCCTACTTGCTCTCTCTAACCCCTACTTGCTACTCCCTGACTCCTATTTGCTCCCCCCTGACCCCTATTTTGCTCCCCCTGACCCCTACTTGCTCCTCCCTGTTCCCCTACGTGCTCCTCCTTGATCCTACTTGCTCTCTAACCCCTACTTGCTCCTCCCTGACCCCTACTTGCTCCTCCCTGACCCCTACTTGCCTCCTCCCTGACCCCTACTTGCTCCTCTCTAACCCCTACTTGCTACTCCTGGACTCCTATTTTGCTCCCCCCTGACCCCCTATTTGCTCCCCCCTGACCCCTACTTGCTCCTCCCTGTCCCCTATGTGCTCCTCTCTGACCCCTACTCTGCTCTCCCTTCTCCTGACCCTACTTGCTCCCCCTGACCCTACTTGCTCCTCCCTGACCCCTTACTTGTCCTCCTGACCCCTACTTGCTCCTCCCTGCCCCTACTTGTCCTCCCTGACCCCTACTTGCTCTTTCCTGTCCCCACTACTTGCTCCTCCCTGACTCTCTGACCCCTACTTGCTCCTCCCTGACCCCTAATTGCTCCTCTCTGACCCCTACTTGCTCCTCCCTGATCCCTACTTGCTCCTCCCTGACTCTCTTGACCCCTACTTGCACCTCTCTGACCCCTACTTGCCCCCTCTGATCCCATACTTGCTCCTCTCTGACCCCTACTGCTCCCCCTGACCCCTACTTGCTCCTCTCTGACCACTACTTGCTTCCTCTCTGACCCCTACTTGCTCCTCCCGTGACCCCTACTTGCTACTCTGTGACCCCTACTTGCTCCTCTCTGACCCCTACTTGCTCCTCCCTGACCCCTACTGCTCCTCCCTGACCCTACTGCCCTCCCGACTCTCTGACCCCTACTTGCACCTCCCTGACCCCTACTTGCTCCTCTCTGACCCCTACTTGGCTCCTCCCTGACCCTACTGCATCCCCCTGACCCCTACTTGCACCTCTCTGACCCCTACTTGCTCCTCCCTGATCCTTTACTTGCTCCTCCCTGACCCCTACTTGCTCCTCTCTAACCCCTACTTGCTCCTCTCTAACCCCTATTTGCTCCTCCCCTAACCCCCTACTTGCTCCTCTCTAATCATTTCATCCTGGGAGGCTCCCACTTTGGTACATGGAATGGACAGCAACTGTTGTAATCTCTGATATCTCCAATCTTGGATAATTTAATGTATGTCAATTCTCCAAGTCAATCTTTTGTGTTTCCAAATGCATTGAAACACCCAATGAATTTCTTTTGCCAATGTTCCAATGTCTGCTTTCATGGTTTCAGCTGTCACAGTGATAAAATCAATACTAGTGCCTGGGGATCTTCAGATTTTAAAACTTTTAGATAATTCTTCATATTATTTCCCTGACATTGATATCCAATCACTTCTAGACTCTATATCGGGAAAGGGAGTGGAGTGGAGTGAGTGTGTGTGTGTGTGTGGTGGGGGGGGGTCTCCTTAGTAATTATAATGTTCTGACAGGACCTCTCTCAAATTCTCTTTGAAGTCATAGAGTGACAATTCTTAGAACTACATGGTTTATTAGCCCCCTTTCATTTTTTAAATATCCACTTTGTAATTTTGTACACTGTGCTGAGTCATCTCCTCGACTCTTTGTAATATGCTACTTCTGTACATGTTTCATCTGCTAACTCAGCTTCAACCTGACACATTGTTCAAATATTCAAAGACACTCGGATGCAGCTCAAGATTGTGATATCATATTGTATGTGTACCTAGATGTTAAAGGCAATGAGAGAGAGAGAGAGAGAGAGAGAGAGAGAGAGAGAGAGAGAGAGAGAGAGAGAGAGAGAGAGAGAGAGAGAGAACCAAATCTAAAATAGAAGGTGCAAAATGGGACCATGTAATAAAGAATCCCTAAAAGCTTCATGAAATTCTGATCATTGGTTTATGAGGAGTAGCGGATGAGAAGTGAGAACCCCCCCCCTCCCTTCCTCCCTCCCATATGGGGAATTTTAGAAAATCCTAAAACTAGATTAATGTCAAGGTCACAAGGTCAAAAATAATGATCTTACAAGATATGAAAGCAAAGGTTACAGAGTCAAAGATTTTTGTCTTTCCATAAGGAATACACAAACCAGATATGCAAGGTCTACCTCCTATGGCGCATAATATCAAGGTTAAGAGTTGGTTGGGTTGTTCCATATCTCCCACCCCGCCCACGACAGGCATAATCAAGTCTCAACGTAATTACGAGGAAATGATAAATGATAACAAATATATATTGTCATTTTCTCTCACTTCCCCTTTCTACAGTCCTCTTGATATTGCATGTTGCCTGGTAATATTAGCAGAAACACGTTTTTCAGGTAAAAGGTTCTCCTAATCAGCGAAGTGGTGACCTATAATAATAGCACGGATACCTAGACGTAAATGCTCAGTTTGATATGGCATGTTAAATATTCTACATGCTTTGATATATTTCTGAATAAATATGTTCAGCAGTGTTAAATGAAGTCTGAGTTATTCATTCTGGATTCTATCGAGCATAAAACATACAAATCATAAAAGACACTGGGCGGGGGGGGGGGGGGGGGGGGGAAAGTTGATTAATAGCTCGATTTGTGTTCCATGGCTAGCAACACTTATATGTGCGTATGTGCTTGATTGCCAATGAAGAATTGAATTGAATATGTCTGTGATAAGATATGATAATTATTGATTTAACATATCAATAAAAATAGTAATTGATTGTGATATTGACCCTTGTAAAATTCAAGAGGTTTTGAATAATAAAAGCAAGAACTGCAATAAATAACTTAATCACATTATATGTTACAGAAATAAAAATTAAAATGCTAATCATTTTTCATAATGCTTATAAAAAATGTTAAGACTAAATTTATCAAATAAAACAGAATAGTGTTGATAGACTTTATTACTTCCTTTATCAGAATATCGGTCGGGTCATTCAGGATATTATCGGGACATTATACCTTCCTTTGGTGGGCTTCCGGTTTTGAAGCGAAAACGAAATGGAGTATGTTTGTAAGTTCGTAACCTATTTTCACGACTTTGTGTTTCGTTCTCTCTCTTTGATGATCATTGTATCACGTTTAAACATTTGATGATGATTGTCTGATTATTATGGTGTATCTTTGCTCTCTGGACTACAAGAGATACCTGAATATATTACGTATATCGCCATGGCAGTTTTCTATTTACCTTGCTGACCCAGTTTCCACCTATAGATTTTGTTATTTATGATTTTATATATTGTTTATGTTTCCCCTCACGTGAAATGTGTATATTATATGTAACCTGAATAGACGGCGAATTTTTCATTTCATAATATCAACAGTGCCCGCGCCCGTAAAGTAGGAAAATATTTTTTCCTTTCAGTTTCATCCCATGATAATTTAAGATACATCTTCAACTGAACAATTGATTTTGAGGCTTGTTTTATCATGACTTACATTTTACAATTTTGGGTACAACTAATTAAAGAATTATAAAGAAGTATGATAAATTATGGAGCGAGATCAAAACATCGTTTTCAGATAAAAATCTAAGTTCAAATAGTTATAAGGGGAGGGGTATAAAAACTCCCATAGGTTCCTGTCATCTAGAGCTGAAACGAATGTTCGAATATTTCACAAATGAATAGTAAATAGCGAATATTCGAAGTGATATTTAGTATTGCGAATATTCGGTCACATTTCTAATACCCCGTATGAAATTGCTGTGAAACAGAACTCGGTACAAGCACTAGACGTTTACAATATACTTTTTTTTTAAATCCTCCAGTAACCAAACTAATAACAAGGGTATAACTCGCCACAATCCTTGTTTTCTTTACTTACCAAGCACATCACTTGCAATGTTATTATTAGTAAATAAGACCCCTACCAGTCTAGCAGCAACTCTTTTTTTATTTAATTTTTTTTTTTTTTTTGGTTTTGTTTTATTTAACAATCACGTCCAGAAACTGGCTGATTCTGAGTTGATTCTATAGCATACAACATCCCTATACCAGCTGGGAGCGGAATACGAAAGTCTTTGCAATAGTAATATCTTAAACTGCTCAGTGCTCAATTTATTTTCCATTTTCTTTTAATTTAACTTTTTGCTTAAAATAATTCTATATTTATCTTAACACAACTGACCATTTTTAATGTCAATAACTATATCGATATTTAGGTACTAAAACATACCAAACTAGTCCTGGTGATTTATAAGCTGACAAGACCTATAAATATTTTTATGAAGAAATATAATGTACTACATTTCATTAGTGATGTTGAACAATATCGAGATACGAATAGAATAGTAGTCGCCGAAATATAATCGAATATCGATATTTTTGGTATTCGTTTCAGCTCTACTGTCATCCAACATCAGATCGCACATAATGATCTTACATTTTAATGTACATTTAATAGTTTTAAAATACACTTTCATTTGTGAATAAACAATAGAAAAGGTATACAGAGTGCATTTATCATTCTACTCTGCATGGTTTAAATTGTTAATCCTTTAGTTCCATCTGTCATCATATTAAAGTGAAAACTATATGAATTTAGTTTTTTGTTAGACATTAAACTTTTGACCTCGCCCCTTATCATGTCATCCTTGTGATGTCTGTAACCAGAATTATCAGGCATAAATAGAGTCTGACATTTTATTTCTTATCTCAAAGACACTCAAACTCTCTCTTGTCCAACTGATAAACTTTGTTTTCTGATTTTTTTTTTTTTCACTCTGATACTGATACACTTATTAACCAGTGATTTAATTATCCCCCTTTTCGGGGTCAGCCAAAGGTCAGTAGATGAATATCCATTATCCAATTTTCCTTCTTCACCATACTGAATGTAAGAGGATACGACTGTGAATATGATAACTATTAACTAATTACTAAGACACGTTAGTGGGTAAAGTGTCCCACCCTTTTGGCAATATCATAATTTTGTAGTTGACTGCAATGAATGAAAACATAACTATGTCCAAATTATAGATCAGAATGTTACAGAAGGACCAATCATGTAGGGAAATAATGTGTTTTCACCACAAAACAGCTGCACAAGGGATGATCTTATGGTGAAGCATTGATATGTGTATTTCATTCAAATAATCAATTATTTTATTTCAATTAATAACAACAAAATATGAAATCAGTTTTTATTCAATAAGTCAATAAAAATGTGCATGGATGCTAAAAAGCCAGCGATATTGGATATAGCCCTGAATTTTTGACACAAGGTAGAAGGTACAGAGCATACCAATTATACGCTTTCTTTAATTATTCTTACTTTGTCTATTGTCTTCTCTCTGGATATTTTCCTTACTAAAATGAGTTAGAGAGACGGTTGTGAAGCCACCATTTTCTCACAAACATAGGAATTTTGTTTATTGGAAACAACTTTCTTAGAATAAGATACAATATGACCTACTATAAAGGGGATTTAAAAAAAAGTTGATGATTCCATAAACAAAACATAAAAATTATTTTGTAATATTTAAAATTTACAAGCTTAACACAATTAGAATAATCTCATTCCTACTGAAATTGAACTGGGTTTACACTTGCCACAGGCAATCGGACAACCATTAGTTTCAATCTGAGTGATACCTCTGTTAGCTGTAAAAGTGTAGGAATTGGTACATCTTTACACTTGTATAAATATTGGAGATAAACCTTCATTTCATTGACTACAGTTTGCCCTTCCTTTGACCGCAGATCACAGATTGTTGGCACAAATTTTGTAAATTCATCCAGGGCTATGAATAAAAACTTTGAAATCACATGACTGCAGTGTATAAATTCAAAATGAAACGGTTCTGGCTGTGACACAAAAGTGTGCTATTTCTGTCAGCAAATGATTGCTGAATTTCAATCACAATATGATTACAAATAAAATCTTCTTTTCTAACGTCAAAGTGTAAAAGAAAGGGAGCTAAATCAGTTGTGAATTTTACCATAGTTTTGTCATAGATTTATTTCAAATCTCGTGGCTTTTAAATGAATTTTAAAGATTTTAGAGGACTGAATGATACCATTACTGTACCGTTTTGAATTGGAAACATGTTACTTTAAGTCAGGAACAGATTAGCTTTACTCAAAAGAACTGAGTATAACTTTTCCTGTTGTAAATGTCAAAATCTAACAAAGAATTTACTACATACAAACACAATGTTAGTTCAAGGTATGTTTACACCATGGGCCAGATCAGTCCTAACTCTATACCTCTAGAAAGATAATTGACCTTTTTTTTTTTAATCTGTGAAATAGAATGTATAATTTTTATATAAAGACTGTATTCAATTTAATTCCAATTTGTTTTTGTCTCTTCACAGAAGAGGAAGTTTTAACAAGATGACACCTGGAAAACAACATCTAATTTAAAAGCAGGAGAAAAAATGATCACTTGATCTGCACATATACAATATATATCCCACAATGTAAGTAGCCATGTTTTTATCATTTCAAACAATATGGAGTTTTGCATATGAATTATTTGTAATTCAACTTCTTGAAGTTTTCTAAATTTTTCATTTGAAAAGAAGATGCAATATCTAAGTTTTTTAATCTTTTTCTTCAGATAATCTATCTGATACCAAGGAGGCATACAAAGTTTTCAGTAAAATTGAACAGTAATGTAGAAGTATGTGAAAGTTGGTTACCGAGTGATCACCATGGTGATTGTGCACTTTTGCATTGGATTACTGTTACTGTCTGGAATTCAGGTATAAATTTTGTTTTAATTATTGGCATTATCGTTAAATTTGTTTGTATAATCTTGTTAAAGTTATACAAATTACCTTTCAGCTTTCTTGCAATTATCTCATGCGACAATGTGATTCATGTGCATCTGTGCAATAATGTGGTCCTCTCCATTTCTTTTCAATTTATTTAAGGGGGGAGGGGGTAACATCAGGCCTGGAGGTTATAAAACTTTTTTGAGCACGTTTTCATACTCAAGCTCAAACTCAGTGATCTAAACGTTTATGAAACTTTGTTCTTGTATCCAAATGGAGTGCATGGTGATGAGGCTTACAATATACTTTAGAGTTTGATCTGAGTTGTACTCAAAACAAACATGGCTGTGCATAGATAATGAATCGGCACAAAGTACGAGTTAGAGTATGAGTACAGAAAAAAGTTTTAAAACCTCCAGGCCTGGATAAAAAATATCTGAGAGAGCTACACTTTGCATAGACTATGTTATTATATGCTTTGTACAAATTTCCAAAATGATGATTGCTTTATATAAGTCTTGTCTATATATAAATGTTTGAAATTGATCCTTTCAGACTATAGCACAATCATGCCCTGGTCTTGACGACTTGTACATCAAGAGGGGAGTAAATACATATTGCAAGAAAATATACAACTGCAAACCAGGTACTGTAATAATTACGAAACCAGGTACTGTAATGATCACGAAACCAGGTACTGTAATGATCACAAAACCAGGTACTGTAATGATCACAGACCTGTTTACTCTTACGATTTCTCCGTATTTTGTACGGATTTGAGCCCAAATACGTCTTACGTTTTCATGTCCCGAAAATACGAAATCGAAGTCTGTCCGTTCATATTTTAATGCTTATAGTTTGGTGTTATTATTCCGCATTGTTATTGACGCTTGAATAATCGCTAGAACCAGGGAGTGTAAAACATTCCGTGATACATAAGTCATGTCAATGATGGCCGAAACCCCGCGAAAGATCATCTTCGGTAAAGGAGCACTTATGTCCATTGCAGTATTTGCAACGTAGATTTCTCATGTGCTCATGCAGGAAGAAATCATGGTGGCTGTAAACACGCTATGAAATATTACACAAGCAATGGGAGTCCTTGGGCCAATATTGGGTTCTTCGTAAGGAGAATAGGAGTATTCACGATTTTCGGAACAATGCGATGATTCTTTTGCAGTTAGGAATAACGATCACGGACGAAGAGTGAAAGTCGTGTGAAATTAAAACCCACATGAACCTGTCGGTTAGTACAGGCTACAGTTGATACACTGTGCCAACTTAAAAAAAAATATCCTGATTCGAAATTAGCGCAAGTTATGACAGTTATTTATTTTAATGTTCGATTTTCATATTTATTTCAGACTTTGCAAAGCAAGAAATGCAGTGTTATATTTTCATTAAATCAAGTTGTGATAAAGTTCTACATATTTGCTCTGTGAATAAAAATGTAAAAACACTGTAAAAGAAAATTTTACGAACAATGCCAAATCTCACTGACAAATCTGATCACAAATACGGAGAGACAAAAATAGGGGTAAACAGGTCTGTGATCACAAAACCAGGTACTGTAATAAATCACAAAAACCAGAGTTACTGTAATGTTCACGAGTAAATCTTATTATGTAAAGAAAAAAGAGAAAAAGGAAAAGTCCACTTCTATAAAGATTATTGAGGAAAAATTTTGTGACATGCCATAAAGGAAGATATTTGAATTTGTGTCAAGGACCACAAACAGGAAGCAATATCTATTTTTACATTGCAGGTAAAAAGTGCATTAAGCATGTGTTTTTTTTACTTATCAATGATTAGATGTTTATAAGAGAAGTATTTTCTCTGTAGGTCATGAAATACTCCCCTGTGATAAAACTTGTGAGGAAGAGAAATGTGTCCCATGTCCGCAGTCCAAAGCACAGCCACACCTTAGCCATTCAGACGATCGGAGACTGTGCTTCACACCGGCGAGGCAGTGTAATAAAAGAGGTACAGAGTTACCAAACTTTAATTTTAAGGACTCCGGACAAGAAATTTCTGTGATTCTGCTTTCACAGAAATAATTCCTTTTCGGTGTTAAGAATTGAATTGTAAACTGCAGCTTCGAAGTTCAAACCACTGACACTAATGTACTGGCAATTTTATAATGCATGTACATATGCATTAGCAAGGCATTTAGTACACTATATTTCAGGCATACAGGCTTTGACAAGTGGCCCTATTGATGTTTGATACTGGAAGGGCTAGACTTAACATAACCAATTATGAAGTGATCTCAAACCCCATTCTACGAATTATAATAATTTTTTAATAATTTGTTCTCGGAAAGTATTTCTTAAGGGGCTTCAAATGTTAAAACTGCCATTTACGGCAGGAGGGCTGCAATTTTTTTTTTGATTCGTGGATCCAGATTTATGATGGATCTCTGCATCTTAGACTGGAGAAAAATATCGCTCAAATATTTTATGTAATAGGAGATATTATTCAAGTCTTTTTTTAAAAGAGGATTGAGAAAGTTGTCACTTTCCAAGCAGATTTGTTATTGTGATCACCACTTGCTAATAATTGGCCAGTTTTTCAGTTATTTGAGCCATATTTATGTAGATGATTTTTATTTTCTTACAACAAAGCTAAGAGGGTATATTAAATTGCCCATGTATGTGTTCAGAAAAATGTTGTGACCTCCATATTTTGAGAACTATTAGTTATAAGTCTTGCTTGCTACAATGATGAAAGTCAAAGTAGACACATTATGTATTGATTTAATAGACATTTATTGATCCGTATGTCGCCATTATGAGTATCACGATGCATCAGTGCACCGATGGATTGACCCGCCCTTAGTGAGTAGATGTGAGGATGTTGTTGGCATGTAAAGAGGACCACTCCAGTTTTAATATCTACAGATATAGCAAGTAGTAGGAGAGAAAACAGTATTTCATTCATGTAGAAGATATATGAATAGGATTAGACAACAGATACAGTGCCTATATATGCCCTCTCCATTGGTGGAGAAGGAAAAAGATACTGATGAATTTCCTGGTCAAAAGGGCAAAGGTTACACATTACATGAAAGTAACATTGTTTCTTTGTTCCATGAGGAGAATATCTGAAAATAAGTAGCACCAGGAAGGTATAAGGTATTTGTTTACTGTAGATTAGGGAAGTTTTTTTTTAAACATAGGTTTTTGTTTGTCAAAGACAGGATTTATTATGGTATGTGGTAGTCCCTCTGTCTGTCTGTTTGGGCCTTGTAGGTATGATACAGACAGGGATCTTGCAACTTGGTACATTTGATCACCATGATGAGAGGAAGATGCCTTTTGGTTTTTAAGGTCAAAGGTCAAGGTCGTAATACCACTTAGCCATACAGTCATTGATACACTGTCACAATGGGACTTTACTCCCTGATTTAAATTGGGTTAAAATGAATGATCAGCTAGAGTTTTCAATGAAGACAGACATATCAATAAAAATTATGAAAGTTTTGTTTAATATATTTGAATTGCTTTTCAGATACCATTCCAATAGAAAATGGGACCTACTCCCCTAGCTGTGCTGTGCAGAAATATTGTGAATGCAATACCAGCAAGTGTTTTTATGGGAACCCTTGTATATGTGAGCGAAATTTTGAACCATGTGGAGTGAATGAAGAGATGAACTCAAAAGGAGGTGAAGAAACTCTACTAATCTTCCAACTTCACTTTTTTGTTTAAATGTCACCTACAGAATATAACTTCGAATAATGTAATTACTTGTCTATCAGTCTTTCACACCATTAAGTTTTTTCATTTGTGTATTACATATTTGGAGTGTCATTTAATATTGACCATGACAGAAAATGTATACACAGATCTCATGGATGTCTCAGAATACCCGTATTGCTCCGTAATATACTGTGGAATCATCATTGTTCATGGGGGAACAATGTTCGTGGGTCACTCTTACCCACGAATTTATGTCCCCACGAACATGTTTGATTTTCCTTTTTAATATTCTATATAAATATTATGCTGTTCGCATTATTTATCAATTACCCACGAAACAGCAAAATCCTGGTAACCCACGAACATTGGCCCCCACAAATTAAAATGATTCCACAGTAAAAGATTACCATTTCATTTTCTATAAATCTCAAAACATGCATAAACCATGTCCATATCTTTACTGTGTTGATTTTAGACAAATACCCATCAGTATTTGAAAGTTTATTGGAAATGTTGATAAAAATTATACTGAGTTCCATTGTTTTTTATAGTTATGTTTGTACTTCTTTACACTATACAACAATGTTACTTTTCATTTTCCTCCCCCCCCCCCCCCCCCCCCCCCCCATGATTTATGCCATATTTGTCTTTGCAACAATAAATGTGTACAATACGTGTATTTCTTTAATTGGAAATACTTGTAATTTCATTCTCTATTTTAGTCAATCGTTGAAAGCTTGCCCTTTGATATCTCTTCTCGACTTGTGTGATGTATAAACATTCAAGTGTTTAGTACTCTTATTCTTTTAATTAGTCATTAAGCATAAGTATGATAATGTTTGTGTAGAATAATCTGCATTGATTAAATGTTGCTTTGATTTAAAACTATTACACATGCATTTTGATCAGATACTGTGTGGGAGTATGTCATTTGATGAAGCAGTTGACTCAGTTGTTTTGGGGGTTACAGTATATATTGTATTTTTACAGAGTGTGTGAAATGCAAGGAGGGATACGTGAAGCCCTATCCAGGTTGTGAAAAGTGTGAGAGAATTGTTCCAACACCACCACAAATTAACACCTCACCCACCATAGGTAAAGGTAAATCTTCTCCAATATTTACTGTAGAATTGAAAATCTTACTTCAAACGTAAAAAGTGTGGTAATCTTGATGAGGCAGAATCGTCTTGTTTATTGATTGTTTCCTACAACTGGATAAATAATATGGATTATTGAAATGAATATGAGATAATCCCATTTAATTGAGTGTAGCATTAAAACTGGACTTAACTTGGTACAAGTTAACTATAGTTTCTAAAAGGGGAGTTCACTGGATAACAACTTCCTCTTCCTCCCTTGTCTGCTTGTTATTATTGACAGAATACCTTGGATTAAAGTAAATGTTTATTAGTTGTACTGTGTAACTATTTTTATAGGAAACCTTTGATAAAATTTAATAAATGTTCAATTTTTACACAGTTGCCCTTTAGTGTCTTTGAACTCAAAATGTTGAATACTTTGATTCCTCTGAGTTCACCGTCCTGACTGTGTTTATATAAGACCATAGAATTGAAAACACACAGTGAGTTAATGAAAAGCAGAGAAAAAGGCTGTCCAATCAGACAGAAAGAAAGGAAAAACTGTATTTTTGTTGTTCGTGAACACGTATCTTTAACTGTTTTTTAAAAATTATTTTATAGTAACCGATAAACCTATCCATTCCACAACAGCTGCACACAAAACAACAATAACCAGTGTGGATAGCAAGTCTCCAGGTACCACAGCAGACACAGACACCGGGAGGCCAGTCATTACGAGGATCCCTCTAGTGGGGAAGCCTACCGCACCGCCAGAGAGTGATGGAACCACTCTCATCATGTATGTCTTCTACATCAAAATCCATAAAACTTTTATCATGCAGGAGAATTCAGGTGTTCCATGAAATTTCAACCATTAATATGAAGCTATAAGAATGTATGGTCATTTAGTAGCCATCCATTAACAAATGATATCTCTACATTGTCCTGTTAGTCTTTTGCTATTGTCGTACTTCACTTGAGAACTGATAATTTTTGCTGACATACGCTGTTTACGGTGATGGAATACTAATTAATCACTAATTGATGTTTAATTTCTTTCAGAGTATTTGTTGTGGTTGTTTTGGTGCTCGTCGTTGCCATTATAGTTGTAGTGCTGTGTATCCGTAAATATGGAAGACATCGATTTCTAGCAAAAATTTGCAGAGGTATGTAATAATTGAAACATAGCTATTAAACTAGATACAGTAGTACATGTATATTCAGTGGAGGAAATCAGTTATAACAAAATTTACATGATATGGTTGGCAAATTTTTATGCCCCAGTTATTGGAAATTCGGGGGCACATAGTTATTTGGTCTCTCTGTATATCATTAACCTTTGAGTGTATGGTGATAGGGCTTTGATATTTCACATGACAAGATCTATTATTTGGTACTAAAAGTTTTGATGTTGTGGCCTTCGTCATGGAGTTTGATCTACTTGGAAAAGCGTTTAACCTTTTTCATAACTTTTGAATAAGCAAGACCTCTCTTAAAGTAACAAAGTCTTTTCCGTCATGACCTTGACCTTGGAGTGTGACTTTAAACTGGGCCAGAACTTTTGAATAGTTAATGATAAACTGTCATCAGAGTTGGCAAAAGAAGCCCGACAACTGGAAATCTGTGGTAAATTTTGAATTTGTTCAGTAAAACTTATACTTCACCTGACAAACTGTCCAGTAAATATTTGCAGACCTATCCCAGATATCTGCATAGTTTGTGGACTTGTACACAAAAACTGAATCTGATAAGATTATTTGTTTATATGTACCACCAACTTGCTATCCAAGAAATTATAAACTCACTCCATGCATGTACGTAGAATATTACGGATATCAGGTAATGACCCACACGGTAATTATAGTTACATGTATCTGAAAAGAACGGTAGGCGTGTCTCTGTTAGCTGGAAAGGGGCAGGTCCTTTTAGTGATGATCCAAATTCGCACAAGAATTAGTTTTGGTGATCGAAATACACGGGAAAAAAAGCAAAGACGGTTCATTAAATTTGACTTTCAATCAACAGATCTCTATAATGTGTTATGAAATTGATTACATTCTGAGAATTTTTATACGCCCACATAAAAAGCGGGCTTATTATGCTATACTGCTGTCGTCCGATGTCTGTCTGTCCCTTTCACATTGTCTTGCAACTCCTTCTAAACCTTGGAAGGATTTTTGATGAAACTTAGGGTAAAAAGAAAGATCAAAGTGTGGAGATGTCATATGCTGCAAAGGGATGCTGTCCGATGTTTTTTTTAAGGAGTTATGGCCCTTGTGATTAGGGATTTTCATATGCAAATACTTTTACTCATTCATCCTCTAAACCTTTTGGGGGGGGGGGGCGGGGGGGGGGGTGGGATGAAATTTTTGGTTAATTTGGTACACAGAAGGATACAATGTGGAGATGTGCATATGCAAAGGGGAGTGTTGTCCGTATTTATTACCCCCTTCAAACGAAGTTTGGGGGGGTATTAAGTTTCACCACTGTCTGTCTGGTCTGGTCGTACTGTCTGTCCGAAATATGTTGTTGTCCGAACTCCTCCTAAACGACTTGCAGGATTTTTAAGAATCTTTGTGGAGTGTTGAATAATAATGGAGAGTGCATATTGGGTCAGGAACTTTTATTTTGACAATTTTTGTACAGATATGAAAGTTTTGGACTTAAGGCATTTTTTCACCATATATATGCATCAGTGCGTTGTCCGCAACTCCTCCTATACGACTTGCAATCGGAATTTCAATGAACTTTGTAGGAGTGTTAGAAATATATAATGGAGATGTGTTTTGTCAGGATTTTATTTTGGACAATTTTTGTACAAAGAATATGAAGTGTTTGGACTTAGCATTTATCACATATACTATGCATAGTGCGTTGTCGACTCCTCATAACGACTTGCAGGATTTCAATGAAATTTGTGGAGTGTTAAGAAATAATTCTAACGGAGATATCATATTTCGTTCAGGAATTTTATTTGGACATTTTTGTAGAAGATAAGAACGTTGGCTTAGAGCATTTTCACCAATGTGGTGCATTAGTGGTGTCCAAACTCCTCCTAAAGTTATAATACTATATTACCGTTGATTAGACAACTTCTGTTAATTGAGAATCTGTTGTGTTTCATATTATGTAGTGTGCCGCGCGGGGAGTATTGAGTGCGATAGGGGAAGTTTAGTTTTTAAGGAGTTGGGATCCCAGGGTGAGATAGATATATGCGGCGATCAGTGTTCGCCGCGTGGTGGTGCCTGATTTTAATACGGAGTACACTTGTTTTGCAAAACCATTACAAAATCAAGAATGAGATAATGATTTATGCATGCTGTCTTGATATACATGGTGTCTGTGTCATTACAGATTGTGTCTTTGTATTACAGCGTGTTATATGTATTAAGCGATTGTCTATGTATTACAGCGTGTGTCTTTGTATTCAGGGAGAGACCACTGATGCAGAAGCGGAGGAAGAAACCAAGTTAATGAGATGAATGTCAGGCACCACTCAGAACTGCGGATAATCCCAGTCCCTGAGAGTAAGACACCTATCACATTTATGTCCGGGAAATATCGGCTCATTTAGTATAGGTAAAAAATGCCATGGATTGGTAGCTTAGAAGAAAATCAGAAGTAGCGAACATAAACAGAAAGATGAATGGCGGAGTGATGTGGGGGGGGGGGGGGGGGGGCTACAGAGTTTATAGGAGCTGAATGAAAAGTTCCAGAAGCTGGTTTTTAAGCATAGATTGATGTATGTAGCGATAAATTGGATGTTCATGCTAGTATAGATTGAGGTATGTATAGCATAGATTGGGTGCTATGTAAGCATAGATTGCATGTAATGTAAGCCATAGATTGATGGTAAAATGTAAGTATACCAGATTGAATGTTATTGTAAGCTAGATTGTGCTATGTAGATAGATTGATGTTAATGATAAGCATAGATTGGTCTATGTAAGGCATGATTGATGTTTATGTAAGCATAGATTGATGCTGTAAAGCATAGTTGAATGCTGTAGAGCATAGATTGATCTATGTAAGCCATAGATTGATGTTATGTAACATAGATTGGTCGCTAATGTAAGCATAGATTGATGCTTATGTAGCATAGATTGATGTTATGTAAGCATAGATTGATGCTGTAAGCATGGATTGATGCTTACATAAAATCAATCTAATGCTTTACTACATCGAATCTATGTTACATAACATCAATCTATGCTTACATACCATCAATCTATGCTTACATACATCAATACTATGCTTACAGCATCAATCCATGCTTACAGCATCAATCTATGCTTACATAACATCAATCTATGCTTACATAGCATCAATCTATGCTTACATAGCACCAATCTATGCTTACATAACATCAATCTATGCTTACATAGTATCAATCTATGCTTACAGCATCAATCTATGCTGTTACAGCATCATCTATGCTTACATAACATCAATCATGCTTACATAGCACCAATCTATGCTTACATAACATCAATCTATCTACATAGCATCAATCTTGCTTACAATAACATCATATCTATACTTACATACATCAATCTATGCTTACATAGCACATCTATGCTTACACTAGCACCAATCTATGCTAAATACCTCATCTATACTTACATAACATCAATTTATGCTTACATAACATCAATCTATGCTTAAAACCAGCTTCTGGAAGCTTTTTCATTTCAGCTCCTATAAACTCTGTAGCCCCCCCCCCCCCCCCCCACCATCACTCCCCTTCATTTTTCTGTTTATGTTCTACTTCTGATTTTGCTTCTGAAGCTACCAATCATGGCATTGTTTTACCTATACTAAATGACCGATATTTCCCGACAGAATGTGATAGGTGGTCTTACTCTTCAGGGACTGGATTATCCGCAGGTTCTGGTGGCTGCCTGACATCACCATTAACGTGGTTTCTTCCTCCGCTTCTGCATCAGGGGGTTCTCCCTGTATACAAAGACACACGCTGTAATACATAGACAATCGCTGTAATACATAGACACGCTGTAATACAAAGACACATGCTGTAATACACAGACACATGTTGTAATACAAAGACACATGCTGAAATCATTTATCATTTTGATTTTAAATGTGTTTCGCAAAACAATGTACTTGTATAAAAATAGGGCACCACCACAGCCGGACTGATACGCCCGCATATATTATTGACCCTGGACCCTACTCCTTTAAAAACTAGAACTGTCCTATCGGACTAATACCCCCCGCGGGGCACACTACATAATGAAACACAACAGATTCTCAGATTAACAGAAGTTGTCTAATCAATGGATAATATAGATATATAATTCTTAGGAGGAGTTGTGGACGAGCACTAATGCACACATTGGTGAAAAATGCCTAAGTCCAACGTTCTTATCTTGTACAAAAATTGTCGCAAATAAAATTCCTGAACAATATGCATATCTCCATTAGATATTCTAACACTCCACAAAGTTTCATTGAAATCCTGCAAGTCGTTTAGAGGAGGATTGCGGACAAACGCACTGATGCATAGGTATATTGGTGAAAAATGCCAAGTCCAAAACGTTCATATCTTGTACAAAAATTGTCCAAAATAAAATTCCTGACAAATATCACATCTCCATTAGATATTCTAACACTCTCACAAGTTCATTGAAATCCTGCAAGTGTTAGAGGAGTTGCGGACAACGCACTGATGCATAGGTTATATGGTGAAAAATGCCTAAGTCCAAAACGTTCAATCTTGTCAACAAATTGTCCAAAATAAAAATTCCTGACAATATGCACTCTCCATTATATTTCTAACACTCCACAAAGTTCTTAAAAATCCTGCAAGTCGTTAGGAGGATTGCGGACAAACAACATATTTCGGACAGACAGACGGGACAGACAGACAGACAGGGTGAAACTTATATACCCCCCCAAACTTCGTTTGCGGGGGGTATAAATATCGGACAACACTCCCCTTGCAATATGCACATCTCCACATTGTGATCCTCTGTGTACCAAATTTACCAAATTTCATCACCCCCCCCCCCCGCCCCCCCAAAGGGTTTAGGAGGAGTTGTAATGATAAAGTATTTTGCAATAGAAATCCTAAGTCCAAGGGCCATAACTCCTTTAAAAAACATCGGACAGCACTCCCTTTGCAATATGCACATTCCACATTGTGATCTTTCTTTGTACCAAGTTTCATCAAAATCCTTCAAGGGTTTAGGAAGGATTGCAAAGACAATGGTAAAGGGACAGACAACATCGACGACAGCAGTATAGCATAATAAGCCCGCTTTTTGTGGGCCGTATAAAAATTCTCAGAAATGTAATCAATTTCATAACACATTATAAGAGATCTGTTGATTGAAAGTCAAAATTTATAACCGTCTTTGCTTTTTTTCCCGGGTATTTCGATCACCAAAACTAATTCTGTTCGAATTTGATCATCACTAAAAGGACCTGCCCTTTCCAAGCTAACAGAGACACCCTACCGTTCTTTTCAGATACATGTAATATAATTACCGTGTGGGTCATTACCTGATATCCGTAATATTCTACGTACATGCATGGAGTGAGTTTATAATTTCTTGGATAGCAAGTTGGTGGTACATATATAACAAATAATCTTATCAGATTCAGTTTTTGTGTACAAGTCCACAAACTATGCAGATTCTGGGATAGGTCTGGCAAATATTTACTGGACAGTTTGTCAGTGAAGTATAAGTTTTACTGAACAAATTCAAAATTTACCACAGATTTCCAGTTGTCGGGCTTCTTGCAACTCTGATGACAGTTTATCATTAACTATTTCAAAAGTTCGGGGGGGGGGGGGTGCCCAGTTAAAGTCCACACTCCAAGGCAGTCATGACGAAAGACTTTTTTACTTTAGAAGAGTCTTGCTTATTCAAAAAGTTATGAAAAAGGTTAAACCGCTTTTCCAAAGTAGATCAAACTCATGACGAAGGCCACAACATCAAAACTTTTAGTACCAAATAATAGATCTTGTCATGTGAACATATCAAAGCCCATCACCATACCTC
>CAJDSM010000389.1:21271-34074 GCA_903981925.1 Ostrea lurida
GACCCGTTAGTTATGCTGGTGAATGGTGTAAAAGGTTTAAGTTTTGATATCTCTCTCTCTGTTTTGTTTGTTCTCTTTTGTTATTGAGTACATGTATATGCATAGATCGCGATTGCTCTTATCCGTGTTTGTCTTAATTTTATGCCCTCTCTGAATTCCGCTATGTAAGTCAGATAAAACGCAATCGAGCTTGTGTTGGACTTGTTTTATATGTACATGTATAGTTACCGACTTTAAAATAAGATTTATTTACTTAATTTCACGTACGGATACTTAAAGGGGCGTTGTTCTCGTCACGAATATTTGTTAGATCAAGCCTCGCCCCTTGTTTGAAAATACCGGTGTTGTCATGACTTGCTTAGATGTAATTAAGGCAATCTTCTAAACAAATTCGGTGGTAGATCTGCGTGCACTGGCGATATTAAAGGGTACGTTGGGGCGAGCACGCCCCCACCCCCTACCAATTTTCAAATATTAGGGACTCGGGGACATATACACTTAATGTACATATCTCGGTCAATTTTGTGTCCAATTATTTACCCAACTTGCCTGTTCCGTTAGCTTGTAAGAAAGGGTGTAACTTTCACCTATGAGGGCTTAATTATATGGTTTTTAAAAAGATACTTTCCTAAAAATCACGAAAATTCAGAGTTTCCGGGGGATCGCTTCCCCTGGACCTCAAACCAGGGCATTGTCCTGCGACCCATTTTAAGGCCCCCAGACCCCCTGCCTTTGGAACAAAAATTCACCCCCCTAATCAGATTTTCTGGATCCGCCCTTGGGCTTGCGTGTGCGAGATGAGCATGCAAACGAATTTACAATCTAATTTTGATTTGATTGAGAGATGAGGCTGCCCACGAACTCCTTTTGTGTTATCAAACACCATCCAAACCACCATCCCTGATTTTATCATTAGAAACTAGGCCTGGTGTTTTCTTTGGTATGAATGTAATCAAAGAGATAATTTTAACGGCAAAACCCCTAATTTTTTCTATACTATCAGGATGACGAAGATCTCTTCTAGATACATTATATGTATTCTACTAAGCATTGTGTTGTTATTGTAGACTTGAGACCCTTTGAGTAATGAAACTACCTTATTAGATAATGAAACTCATTTGTGCAGAAACATACACTGCATTATATTCATCTTATATTTGTGTTGAAAGTATCTTGACTTTGATGGTTAATCAATTGTGATTTATTTTGGTAGAAGTTTGCTCAGTTCGAATATCAAATATCAATTTATCGACCTTCTCTATTTCTGAGGACAGTAATTTCTTTTGGAACGAGAGTATTCACCAGATAAATTACCCTGGAAGAAGTTAAGCACAGTGAGACTATTGTCTTGGTCAGGTAAAAGAGAGTGATATGAGAGTCCTTAGTACAAAAACTCTAACTACAAGCGGTAGGAAAATTTATATATATTTTTACAAAGGGTCCTGTGGCTCCTCGAATTAGGAAAAAAAACAACTGTCCGATATTTCAATGTAAAGGCAAATAACGAACAAGTGATCCAATCTCGAAGTCCTAAATATAATTACAAAACAAGAGTTGGGCAATCACGGACCCCTTGACACACCCAGAGGTTGGGATTCAGGTGCCGTAGGAGGGTAAGCATCCCCTGTTGACCGGTCACACCCGGCCGTTGACCCTAGTGCTTGATCAGGTAAAGGAACAGTCCGTAGTTCAAAATCCATGTTGTGTGAAAACGGCTTAACAATGGCCATGAAACCATCAGACGGCATTTGACCCAATGAATAGTCATGATTGGCTAAAAACTAAATTGTAATAACGACCATAGAATTTACGAATAGCTGCCTTTTAAACGTGACTGTTGAAAACCCCTGCAACAAACAACTTGTCTGCTAAGTAGCCTGCCTCGATACAAAAACTGATTATAGCAGACAAGCTCTTGCGTATCGAATTAAGTGAGAGACATACACACGTATGCAGGTGATGATGGAATATTTGCTACACAAAATCATGGGAAGTTGACGATGGAGAGCTGAAATTCGTCCCGTTTGTACATAAAGTGAGTAGTTAGTTTGCCGTAATGTCAATGTTCAATTTAAATATCTTAAGTAACGAAGCAGACTTTAAAAATATTTTGTATATAAGTTAAAATGTCATATTCATATTATATATTGTCTAAGGTTTACATATCTTATATTCTTTTAAAGGGCATGTGACCCACAATCACACAGACAGATGTTGTGATAGCATCCCTGCACAGATTTCACCATCTATCGCTTGACCTAAATGATATGCGTATCAGAGGGGCGGGATATAGAACCGAAATGTATGTAATGGATATCAATTAGAATAGCATTATCTAAATTTTAAAGTAGTCAATAATTTTTATTTGTAACGGGATGTAGTATATTTTATGATTATTGATACCGAGATATTTTATTTTGTATTTTACCAAATGGCTTGCGTACGCTCATTCGTTCTTCATTTTTTATGTAACTCTCATTGTTGTGAGAGTTGTTTCCCTTTAATAGCGACTGTTATTGGTGATTCGCCAGGGAAGAGGAAGGTGTGTTGACTGATTTTTCATGTTTTGTGTGAGAGTGCGCATGCTCCCGTCTAACTTTAAATCATGCACCTCGTTTTGACCATAACAATTCCGCTGACAGATGTGCCATATTTGTCGGAATGCGGGACAAGAGGATCCAATTATTTTGAAGTTGATAGTGGATCTAGTTATAGTGGATCATAAGAGGGTGGGGATTGCAAAAATTTTCTATATGGGCATATTGGTAGATTTGAAATTGGTATTTTGCTTATTGCCATGTTGATGTGCATATCACTGGACAGGAGGATCCAATTATTTTCCGTAAAGTATGGTTGGATCTAGAGGGGCGGAGGATGTAATATAATTGTGAACAATTCTCGAACTAATGGTCATTAAATAAACTTGAAACTTTGTATTACACATGTACTTATTATTATTCAATGGTGCTCATATTGTTCGACCAGGATTCTAATATTTTTCCAACAATTTACAATGGATCAAAGAAGTGTTTTATAGGTTTTCATGTACAAGGTACGTTGAACTGGTTCTTTCAGGCATTTTGTATTATAATCACAATGACATCATACCATCAATGCGATTCCTGTAATGTCTGTATTCGAGTTCAGTGAAAATTTGAAATCGACTTGAGAATGACGTGATTATTGTTCATCGATAATACATCGTCGATTTATCTAAATGTCGAGTTAGAAAGCCACAACAAGAGGTGATGCTGAAGCTCTGAATAAATCCTGCCTCGAAAAATGTGAAATGGCTAAGCTAATAAGGGAGCACAATTCGTGCCCATTTTGGTATTACAACATGTTGGAAGGTAAAATTCAACTTCAAGTACTATTGTGCATAGATTCATCGAAATATTTTTCAATAACAAAAGATACAATTGATATTGTGTCAATTTTAAATATTCACAGAATTCTGGGCCAAACAATATTTGTTTAGTTCCAAAATCAGAAATGGATAATTTTATGCTCTTTTTTGTCAAATGGAAGCAGAAACAATTGTGCATATTTCTTCTATTGATCCAAGTGTCTTATCCATTATGGTCCATTCTAGAAAATGGATATTTGGAAATCTAGAAAAAGCATAAAATTTGATATATGTGCAGTTATACTAGGCTTTCCAAGGAAGATGAGATTAATAACCTTATAATATTGCTTGTCAAAAAATGTATATATTCCAGATGAAAAATCAAAACCTACTATTTCAGAATGTAGTTAAGTATTTTGAAAACATATTATGAATTAGAAAAAAAAAAGTTTAAAAAACAAATAATGAAATTGATGTATATGAAGGAGATTGTTGAATTGGAAATGTAATTTGAAAAACATCTAATTAGTCTCAATATTATTAATATTTTGGTAAACATCCTACCTAGGATGAAGTGTGTGCAATGTTATGTATGTGTAATGATTGTTTAAATTGTTTGCTATAATATGTAAATAATTAATAAAAAAAAAAAAAGATCACTTGATGTGCGTAAGAATAGTAATGGATGATTAGCACAAATATAAATATTTAGATATGATCATAATCACTTATAGTTATTGAATTTCTAATTTCATTTTTCCAACCATTCAGAATCACGAATTCTTTATTTCTGTACAACTTTATAGGTTTACACACAGTATATTTACATGTACAAATATATTTACCACATAAGATATTCAAACATTAAAGGGTTAAGTAGAACATCTATTATATTCAAATAGCATATAGTCTTCAATTTATCACGAAGAATCTCAGTGCCAAAATGTTAATGCTGCTGATTTGGAGGAGAGTGGTTAAGAATAAGATTTAAGATAAAGAGAACTTTAGAATTTTTAGCATTCATATTCAATCATACCACTTCTCGTTAATGTATAAGTGATTAGTACGCTATATTGCTTAATTAGCTTTTGAATGGGTGATCTCATACTTACAGAAGTCGTGCTAATGGAAATTAGTAAAATTATATAAGAAATATGGATCTCTACAATTCATAGGCACCTCACTCTCTCTCTCTCTCTCTCGTCTCTCTCTCTCTCTCTCTCTCTTCTCTCTCTCTCTCTCTCTCCTCTCTCTCTCTCTCTCTCTCTCTCTCATATCAGTCTGCTGATGAGTTAAAAGACATAAAAAGCCCTTTGATAATGGCTTATCTAAAATTCCAATATACCGATGCCAAGTAATTGCACAGAAACATTACCATAAATAATTAACTCGTTACTTTACCGTTTCTAATGTGCCCGTGTAAATAATATTGATAACAAGTGCTCGCTCATTTTCAATAGAACTGGAATGCATTGAGTTAAACTCTAATTTTGAAACTATACCTACATTTATATGCTAATAATAAATCATTGTAAGAGGTTGTTGGCATTAATGGAATGCAGTACTAGTTTTATAATTTTGTCATTTTCATATTGCAATCTCATGGACATTGACATATTTCAAAATGAAAACGGAGACGTTCATTTCAAACCGATCCCGATATACGACAGGCGACGATAAAATCGGAATACGACGCAATCATTGGATAGGATTGCCTAGACACATGCCGTTGAATTGCATAACGAAGTGATTAACAGTCAATAAACGCCACCAGGCTGTTAATCCGTGCAATGTTGACCAAAATTTAATTAAAAGTGGTAAAATGTGTTTTAGGTACATATTGCAGCAGTGAGTTACAAAAATACGAAAATACGCTTAATAGTTTTTATTATATGATTGAATAATTCCTAGCTCTCTGATTGGCTGAGATCTAACAAAGTAGAAGTAAATAATTCCTCATATTCACCTCTACGTGACCCTCCAGGTGAATATTAGGATTTATTGACTTCTATAATTATATTTGCCGTGATCGATCGAATTAAAGCAAAGAACAATCTTGAAGGTTTATATTAATCATTTTTAAATTCAATACGATGATCTAGACACTTTCGACACCTTCGAAGTAAAATATTCATCGAGCCCGAAGGGCGAGGTGAACATTGTACTTCTCGGGTGTCTAAATCATCGTATTGACCTCAAAACAGCAATAATTTTTCTATTATATGATTAAATGATTTTTTTTTTTTACTAACTTGAATTGTGGAAACTGAAAGATTTTTCGAGACAAATCTCCTAATTTTTTTTTTAGATATGTATGGCTGCATAAAACACAAGTGTTCAGTAATGCTAATGTGAAAATGGTATCTTCTTACATTTCATCCAACTAAATTAATCTGCAAAATGTATTTGAACGCAATCAATACGAGAAAAAAATCACCCATTTTATATTCAACAATCCAAACAGCTGCCATTCGTGTATTTTGTTACACGTTATCAATATTATATAGATGTCGTTAATTTTAATGTTCGTGCTTTCTACACTACCGGCAAGGAGTCGTATTATATAACATTCATCAAGTTCAATATTGATCGTTATACTTCTACCCGGACTTTGAATTATTTAAAAAAAAAAAATTTTCTAATTTATTTTCGAGCTTTACCTTATCTTATCTAATATTACTCTTTTTTTTTTATTCATGGCCTCAAAACAATGTTTACAGCAAAGCAAATCAGTAAATGGGGAGAGGAAACAAAATGCTACTAATACTGCCGTTTTTAATCCTGCTCTTTTGGAAAACCCGTGCTGTCCAAGATTTGGATTTCATACAGAAAATGCTGGGCTGGCATTAATTGGTAATTTTCCTCGAAAATCGTCAAAAATGTGACTCTTGAGATTAGTCATGCACTTATGGGTGTCATACTACAGCAATAACCTTACTATTAAAATACACTACAACAAGCTTAAATCCCACATCCTGTGAAGAAGAAAATGTCAACAGCATAGTGCGAATTTCCTCGATAATCCTGTCTCTGGTACTGTATATGATAAAAGGATTCCACGTCTTCTGTATGCAGATGGCAATGTTTTACTTTCCAATACCAGATTTCCAACATAAACTAAAATAATTCAGAATTCAAAAATACATCCTATGAAAACGTTCGGAACCTATGTTCGAAAACGTAACATATCGAAATTGTGTTCAAATATCGAAATTGTGTTCACGCGTACATTGTCGAACTCAAATCATGAACAGGATAAAAACATTTGAGTTCCTAATAGGTCATTTACTTATTGAAACGTATCTCAAGTAAATGATTTGATAGAATGTAGAATGTAAGATTAAGTACTCCACAGGAAGAACCGAAGAATGTATATGACTGCATCATATAAATTGGCGAGTTAACAATGTGTTAAACGTAATCATATACAAAGTCGAATGTAGGGCAACACGGACCTCCGACAAAAGCGAAGGCAGGGTCAGGTGCCATGGAGGAGTAAGCATCCTCTGCTGACCGGTCACACCCGCCGTGAGCCCTTAGTCGAAACAAGGTAAACGGGATTACCCGTTGTCAAATCTAGTACGAAAATGACAGTCTAACAAAGGGTATGAAACAAATCAGTCAACATATGGCTTAATGATAATTTGCAATCATCTTTCGCCATGTTGCTTTCTTTCACACTACCGTGCGTTGTTCTTCTGTTGCAAATGACTGTAAAACAACGACTCTAAAGTTTACTTAACACCAAATTAACTGTAGTAGATCCCTATAAGCATTACTAGTATCTATTTTGGAATATTTTAGTTTTCCTTTTTAAACAAAAATAACGACAGCAAAGAGAGAAAAAACTATTAAGAAACATTACTAACCTGTCAGTTTTTTGACGGTCGAATTTCTGACGCCTAACAGGTGTTGTAAAATGGCTATTTTTTGATCATTTCAAAGCAAACAGGATGATATGATTATCGATTCATTATTGCGTATATTACCTTAATAAGCAAACAGTTTTTCCAGGAAATTTGAGTTACAAGCAGAATTACAGCCAACTTAAACTATTTGAGCTTTAAGTGTTAATTCCATTACTTTTCACCCAAATACTAGTATATGATTGCAGTTTATACCAAATACTAGTGCATGTCTACATATACTATATGTTTGTGTGGTTAAATACTTCTTGATTATTTGCTGCTGAAGTTTCTTCAGTTTAAAAACTTCCCCCTGTTTTGCTGAAATATGTTGTAGTATGTGTATGAGATATATAACAAACAAAACCCAGATTAACATATATTGTCAATAAGCAAAGCCTTACAAGCACTGAAGAATGACTACATTTCGTAGTACGTTGTAGAACTTGTTGTTTGGGTGAACAAGAAGTGTTTTACCAGCACCCACTGAACTCTGCCATTGGAATTTACACTAACCATATACAGTAATGCGACTATAATAATCCAATCAGCGACAGACCTATCTAGCTCATCCCTTTATCCGGGTTCTTTGATCCTCACAGAGCTATCTGGAGTTTATCAATAAAAGTACCTAATCAGCCATGAACAGGTTCAAAGTTCTGTTTAAAAAAAAAACATAATGCGCCATCAAATGGTATACTGCTAAGTCGCCCTTCAGCCGGGGACTCCCGTAACCCACAGGCTATTGTCCTGGGCGGCTGATTGGACGAGGGAGCTTTTTATGTCCAATGTGAAGGGTACATACCGACATACTTTGATATTAAAAGGATAATTAACAAAGGATAATTAACAAAATAATTACTTCCTTTAAATTAATTGATTAGTTGGCGCTGAATGAAAAGAAATTCCGAAAATATTATATGTAATCATTTTTATTTGAATAAAAAATTGATTTCCTTTGGGAAAATAAAGTAATTGTATTAGTAACATTCACGTCAAACTCAATAATGTGAAGATAATAGGTAGACATTTTTCGTAAAGGCCCCATTATATATGATGGGTGTGTTGGTTGTTCAGAGTTAAGTGTTCCTTTGATAACTTCCCCTCTATAGAGAAGTAACCAATTTTAGATTAAGCATTCCAAATCACCGTGAGGCCTACACTTTCTGCTCTCACGGGTTCCTGACTGTCGATTTTAAAGCCATCTAAAGGTTTGACAACGGCTTACTGTCCGCCACAGCGTCGATTCGTGTCCAGGTCTCGCCTCGGGTCTCGCCCGTGCGAGTGTGAGATAATGGGAACAAACATTGACTTATGTACCTTTGTGTACTTTTTGAGATATTGGTACAGTTGAACTTCGGTATCTCGGACACTGATATATCGATTACCATGGATATTTCGAAGTAATTCGGAAGTTCCAGTCAATTTTTCTAAATATTTGTCCATCGATATTTCGAATTCACGGATATTTCAAACTTTTTTCTCTGTCCCGTCGAGTTCGAGATAACGAGGTTTAACTGTGTGTATTTCTTTTAACATACCGCACACCAAGTTTTAAAGGGGCATGGACACGTTTCGAGCTGAAAATGTTTAGATTTTAGATTTTCATTTTTAATGTTTACAATGCTCACTTATGGTATTTGTAATGATCAGCCAAAATATGAACGTTATTTGTTGAGTTACAAGTGCAATACAGCACTTACTATTCTTCGCTATGTAACATAGGATCGAGTCAGGTTTTTGTTTACCTATATTGAATATGCTGGTATACGTTCCGTATTAAAGCAGATTTTGTTAAATTACAAGTTCATTCTGACACAATTAAATAGTTTCTAGTGTTTCTCACATCTCATTTTGTTTTAAACATGGTATTTTCTGTGAAGCAAACTTTATGTAAATAAAAACAAGGCTCGAGCCTTGTTTCATAGCAAAGAATGTTATGTGTTGTATCTCACTTGAAACTCGACAAATGACGTTCAAATTTTTGCTGACCATTAGAAATACATACGTGAGCATTGTAAACATTAAAAATGAAAATCTAAACATTTTTAGGTTCAAAACGTGTCCATGCCCCTTTAATCACGGGTGAAAAATTTCTTGTCACAAGCCAGTCCTATGCCGCCTGTCATATTTGTTTTAAAGAAAATGTCGATCGCGAAAATTAATCATCATGAAACAATTTATCATAGGTAAAACATGAAAAAAGAGTCGTCGCGAATAAAAGGGTTAATTTCACTGGTAGTTGAAATACGTGTGATCATTTTCTTTCTACCGTGTACTTATATCTATTCAAAAGTTTAATAAATAATTGGAATGGGGAATCCTGTGTGTGTGTGGCTCCTGCAGATCTTAGCAAACCATCTTTCTTAGTTGTACTGCATACATTCAAAATTGAAAACTGAAAACTACATATTAAGTATGTTTGCAATGTTTATGATATGACACGGTGAAGGGTCACTTAACTGTGATATCTTAAATAATGTGTCAAATACTTGCACAAGATTTAAAAATGTATGTGTATGTATGTGTATGTATATGTAGCTAATGTTTTATGTTATTTATTATGTATTTTTTATGTCATGTCGGTCAAAAGCTCTACAGAGCTTATGTTACTGTTTTTAAAACAAATTCTGAACTCTGAAAATAGTTACCTGTTTTTTTTAATGGATATCTTTTTCGAGTGAAAATAATTCAAATTTCATTTACGTCATCCATTAAGCATACATATGAACAGAGGGAAACACTGGATTAAACATTTGTTATATCATCAGCGCACCTGTAAAGATGGCACTGCCTATGTTTAATAATTCAATTGATTCAAAAATGGTTTTGTTTCTTTTATTTCAGGAGCCAGCGTGTTACATTTCAGAGTATGGAAGTGGACGTCATTTGATGCACGTGCATTAATGTAGGCCCACATTACAGATTCCCTTTCCCTGTAAAATGGGAAAATTGGACAAATTTGATATAGTATTTAAAAACCCCGACGGCGTGTGTGTTTCCGGGAATCCACTTCATGGGACCGTTATTCTAGAACTCTCCGGAAAATTAAAAGTTCACGGTAAGAGTTAACAAATAGAATGTTAATGCATGAGTTACGGTTCGCCTAAATAGCCACGATACGGATCTAAATGTGAGCCCGATCTCAAAAAGTCGTTTTGCTACAGAAGCTAGGTAGGCATGCACGTGGTACCGTGACGTCAGGTGCAACTTCTTCGCTAGATGGTTCTGAAAATAGTGTTAGATATCAATGAAAACTCAACTTTTATTCACTCTGAACAACATTTATTTTGATGCTGACAAATAATTCAAACCTTCATGTTTTAGCCACCAGTGCTTACAAATAGCGATATGTACATTATATGATAAGCGTGATGACTTTAACTTTGCAATCGTCAACTTTCCCTTTCTATGTAGTAATGTACCACTATCACCTGCTTAAGGTGTGTATATCTCGCAGTTGATTCGATACGCAAGAGCATGCTATGCGTATGCGGATTTTTTAAAGCGAGGTCAACTACTAACAAAAAAGTTGCAGGGTTATAACGTAATACTATCTCGTTTAAAGTCATCATTTCGCAAATTCTACGGTCGCTATAATGACCTTGTTTGTGATTACAAAGTATCACTAAGTCATATGTTGACTGATTTGTTTCATACCCTTTGTTAGACTGTCATTTTCGTACTAGATTTGACTACGGGTAATCCCGTTTACTTTATTTCGACTACGGGCTCACAGCGGGTGTGACCGGTCAGCCGAGGATGCTTACTCCTCCATGGCACCTGATCCTACCTTCGCTTTTGTCGGAGGTCCGTGTCGCCCTACACTCGATTTTGTATATGGTTTTTTTTTTTGGTTAACACGATGTTACCTTCGCCTATTTGTACCGTATTCTAAATGCCCAGGTATGAGGTATGAAATCGGCAATTCCGAGTAAATTATGCTGACCGAATTCATTTCATTCACTCATAAAATGTATTTAGTTCATATACAATTGGTTAAGTTACAGTTAACAAACACTAAGGGGGGGAAGACTATATACATGATACGGTGTAACCCCTCAAAAAAGCGGGGGTTGGGGGGAGGGGGTTACCGAACGTTTACACCTTTATTCATTTTTGGATTAGGCAAATTATGATACATGGCATATCGTCGACAACCAAGCCAACTGTCACGTTCGGGCCATATGAAAAAGCAAAACAAACAAAATCAAAAATAAAGTAGAAATCAAAGTGCTTTATTTAAAAAAAGCAATAACATGTCTATATTTCATTTTACATTGTGATCTACCTGTGGTAAGGAAGCGAGAGCACGGCGTTATAATACATTTAATTGATGTTATGATTTCATTATCTTTAATTAAAAGCGCATTACATCAACTAAAAGTTTAATTACTGGGGAATTACAATATTTCATTATTTGTAAATGCAAGTTCGATATGAATTTTTTTTTTTTGGTTACTGTGCGACGTGGAAGGAACTAGTAGCACAAATACGAGGTCGGCTGGTGCGAGTGTGTAGGCTGAGTGTGCAGTAGGCTGGGTGTGTATAGCTTAGCTTCTGGATAAATTCTCACAGTTACACTGGGTCGCTGTCCAACTGGGTTTTTTTGGGGGGGGGGGGTATTTTATTTTTTATTTGATTGATTTTTTTGTGGAGGTTTATTTGTTTGTTGGTTGGTTTTTCCTTTTTTTGGGGGGGGGGGGGGGTTACGGTACATGGACTAACACTATGACAAAGTGCTTGTGCCGATAAAAACTTGTCAAGTATTCGTCTTTTTGAAGGAAAAAAAACTCAAGACAATCTTCCTTATTCTGACGGCTTGTACACCCGTAACCGATAGGCAACACCCGAATGTAACATTATCTACAAGCTGTTAACGTAATATGTACTAGTTTATAAAATGGGTAACAGTAATGTTTTCTCGCGAAGGTCGCATATGACGTCACACAACACATCACCGAGAAAAAATATGCATATCGCAAAATTTGAATTTCATTGCTTTCAAACTTACTATATTGCCTTTGTTTTTGCGTATAACGCCTTTGTTTGCATTTCCATGCCCATATGAAGTCGCATTATTCAATTTAATGCGGGGTTTATATTAGATATTAGATTCATATTGACATTAATTTAATTAAGAAATAGAAAATCACTAATTAAATAGGTATGGATATAACAATGTGTCAAATACGGTAACTTTCCCACTGGAATAAGATCATATCGAGCTAGAGCACATGTCAAACACTGATAATTGCACGGGTTTTTCCCCCCACTAAGACATACAGTAGTGCATATCGTGTTATCTGGGCTTATAATATAAATTATTTACTGTTTGGTGATTATTTATATAATAGTGTGTAATCAGCTATATATATACCCCGTTATCTCTACTGGTGTGACAGTAATCTATGATTCGTGAGACAATTTAATTATATTTATTCCCCCATCTATCCATTTAATGTCATATAAAAGACACTGCTGACAAGTTAGTTAGGAAGAATATGTCATAACATACATGTACAATTAGCTGGTGTTAGCTGTCATAACAT